>RJWM01002527.1:77795-127460 GCA_004363535.1 Dasyprocta punctata | reverse complement strand
ATTTGAACAGAACCCAGGAGGAAGGAAAGGAGAGGACCACGGAGCTGAGGCGGGGTGGAGGAGAGTGTGTGCAAAGGCCCTGGGGAGATCACACACGTGACCCGTCCAGAGAAGAACCAGGAGACCAGAGTGGTAGGAGATGGGTCAGCGATGGGGCTCACTGTGGAAGAGTTTGACTTTGAACCCTGTGTTGGTTTTCCGTGGCTGCCAAAACAAAAGATACTTAATCTCTTTTAGTTACGAGCACTAGAAGCTGGCAGTCAAGGTGTCAGCAGGACGGGGAGGGGGAGGTCCTTCCTCATCTCTCCCAACTCCTACTGGGCTCCTGGCCGGCTGTGGCTGTCTCACTCTAGGCCTTGCCGGTCTGTCTGGGCTTCCCTTCTCCATGTGTCCCTTAGAAGGTGTCTTAGTCACTTTCTTTGTTGCTAGGATAAAATATTCGATCCTCACAATTTAAGTAAAGAGATTTGTTCTGGCTCCCAGTGCATAGAGGTTTCAATCCTTAGTCGACCGGCTCCAAGGCAGGGTGGTGTGGCAGAGGGAAACAGCTCATGGCACAACAGGCTGGAAGGAGAGAGCAATTAAGGGAGGAGAGAAGATAGACCTTTCCAGGCCACGCCCCCAGTGACCACCTCCTCCAACCAGGCTTTCCCTCCCAGCATCACATTCGGCAACCAGCACCTCAGTGGACTAATCCATGGATGAGTATCACACCCCCATGATCCAGTCTCTTCCCCAAAACCCCAGCTGTGAGCACATGAGGCTCTGGGGGGACGTCCAGATAACAACTATAACAGAAAAACATCGGTGGAGCCGGGTGCAGTGGCTCATGCCTGTAATCCCAGCACTCGAGAGGCCGAGACAGGAGGATTGGTGCAAGTTCGAGACCAGCCTGGGCTACAAAGTGAGACCCCGTCTCAAAGAAAGAGAGAAAGGAAGAAAGAAAGAAAGAAAGAAAGAAAGAAAGAAAGAAAGAAAGAAAGAAAGAAAGACATCAGCAATGGATTCTGGACCCATCTGGAAGCCCAGGATCTTTCGATAAGGGAGTCTTGTGTGAGGTAGTATAGACAAGCCCAAATGGGACAGGTTCCAGAGAAAACAGGAGTGGCCAGCAGGGTGGACAGTGCTTTCATGGGATTTTTCAACAAACAGGAGCAGAGTGGGGAGGCAGTAGCTGGAGAAGGATGGGGGTGTCAGGAGAGCCTCTCTAAATATACCAGAGTATGTATTTATTTATTAAATGAGATTGTACTTGAGTATTACAAACTACTTTCTTTGGGCAACAATGTAATTTATAACTATGTTGCCATGCCATTTGCTATATTTCTACAACTGACCTAACTTATATATATATATATATATATATATATATATATATATATTTTAATTTTTTGGTACATGGAATCGAACTCATGACCTAGTGCTTGCCAGGCAGGTGCTTGTGCCTCTAAGCTAAACCCTCGGTCCCTGACTTAACCTTTGTTTTTTTTTTTTTTTTTTTTTTTTTTTTTTTTTTTTTTTTTTTTTTTTTTTTTGGTACCAGGAATTGAACTCACAACCTCGCGCCTGCCAGGCAAGCACTTATGCCACCGAGCTAAATCCCCGGTCCTATATTTTGAGACAGGGTCTCACTATGCAGTTCAGGCTGGCTTTGAACTCACTTTGTAGCCCAGGCTGGTCTCGAACTCACAATGATTCTCCTGCCTCAGCCTTCCGAGTGCTGGGATTAAAGGAGTGCACCACCACACCTGACTTAACTTTTAAAAGCAATTTTATTGTAGTAAATATGCATGAAGTTTACTATCCTATTTTTCAGTGTACAGTTCAGTGACATTAAATATATTCACATTGTTGTGAATAACCATAACCATCATCCATCCCCAGAACTTTTACATCTTTTAAAACTAAGACTCTGCTCCCACTAAACACTGTCTGTTTCTCCCCCAGCCCCTGGGTCCCACCGTTCTGTATTCTGTCTCTTCAAATTTGACCACTCTAGGTAAACCATAGAAGAGGAACCTTATGCCATGCGTTGTTTCATGTCTGTCTCATTTTCCTCAACGGCATGTCCTCAGGGTCAGAGGTAGCACAGGTCAGCATTCCCTCCCTGCTATGGTTTTTATCTAGATGTCTGCCCCAGAGCCTCATGTGCTCACAGGGGGGCTTTCAGAGGTGACAGGATCATGGTGTTGTGATACTCATCAATGGATTAATCCACTGATGTCTTTACAGCTGATGTTGGAGGTGAGGTCTGCTGGGAGGAGGTTGTCACTGCGGGTGTGGCCTGGAATGGTTTAATGCCTTCCCTCCACCTTTGATCTCTCTCTGCTTCCTGACTGCCAAGCCATGAGCTGTTTCTCCTCTGCCACGCACCTCTGCCATGTCCCCCCACCTTAGAGCCAGCTGGCTGTGGACTGAAACCTCTACAAACTGTGAGCCAAAATAAACCTCTCCTCCTTTGAGGAGGAGGTTGTGTTGGTATTGTGTCTCAGAGACAAGGATAAGACACTCCCCATGTAACACTGAGTACTATTTTGTTGTGCAGATATGCCACATTCTGTTCAAGATTTCGCCCAGGGTTGGACATGCAGGTCACTTCCATATGTGAGATGTTGTGAAGAAAGCAATGTGCCTAGACGTGCTAATCGGCTTGCACAGCTTTTTGATTAGGTGACTTCAAATGGTGCAAAAGGCTAGTCAGTGAAAGCAACAGTCCTCCCATCCCTCCCTCCTGGTTCCCTTTAGTTTTAATACAAACATCCAGTGTTGCCACTTGTTCTGGTCTTGCAACTGTGCTGTGAGTTTAGGAGCATATGTGCATGTTTGCCCTTTGAAAATAAATAGTAGAGTACATACACACAGCTTTTCATAGCTTGAATTTCTCTCCCCAGTTTACATACCGTGGCCTTGGTCTTTCAGTGGAATGCTCTATTGTGTAGATGCATTGTAATTTATTCATGAAATCCCCTTTGATGGGCATTGGGGATGTTTCCAGCCCCTTGTTATGACGACCATGCAGCTCTGTGTAGCAGGCTAGATAGAGGCCACCCAAAGATATCAGGTCCTACTCCCTCATGGGGACAAGGTCTTTGCAGAAGTGATACATTAAGAATTTTGAGATGGAGAAATGCTCATTTTCTTCCCATCTCCCGCCACACACCTTGAAGACAGGTGTTGTCACATATTTGGTTCTGGTGGATAGAACTAGAATGTGCCATGGTCCCTGAGAAGGGTGTGCATTCCTACTCTCTTTGCTTTTACACCTGCTACAAGCAGATTACAGGGTTTTGGAAATGCTGGCACCACTGGCTGGGAGAAACTAGGTCACCACACAGAGGAAAACCTTCACCAACCAGAAGAGTCCTGTTGCACTACTCCTACACCACCAGGAAGAAATATGTTTCTGTCACACTAATTACTTATCCTCACTCATACACTAAAAAATTTCATCATTTGTATAAAACCTGAGACCCATGTGCTGAGGACACCCTTGGTAAACATTGGTCACATATGTCAATGGTAAATATGTTACCTAGTCTTTAATTCTTGATCATGTTAAGAAAATGGCCTTCACTTCCTAGATTTTGGTTGTTTGCTTTTTCAAGATTGGGTATCGATAGATAATAATATGGTATGCAAGAAATTTGCTGGAAGAGTAAACTTTGGTTGCTGTTAATACACACACACACGGCAAGTGTTGTAGTCAGAGGTTACAAGGAGAACAATTACATACAGGACACAGAATTTATAATAGTATTTTATGATGGTCACCCAGAGTTAAATACAAGAAAGTGCAGGAAATCTGTTCATGACCCAGAAAATTCAGCCAAGGGCCTGAATCCCACAGTAATGTCCTGCATGAGTCCAGTTGAAAATCTAGAGCCCCTGACAGTGTCTTCCACAAGCCCATGACAATGACTCATGCAAGTCAGTTTTACAGATCTGCGCTGGGAAGGCCCAAAGGTCAGTGATGGAAGCTAGAAAATCTATACCAGCGGGGTGAAGGGTCTGCACTAGTAGGTTGAGGGTTCTACACTAGAGCCAAGAAGTGATGCTCAAATTAAGGACCAGGGCTGCCTTGAAAAGTACCACAGCCATCCTCAGCGACAATGAGGTCCCAAGCTCCTCCGATGATGAGAACAGTCGAGTACATGTTAGGAAGCCAGCGTGACAAGCTTCTCCTGGAGATTAAATAGCACACATCTTCCCCTCTGGAGCCAGGAAGCGAGGCTCACAGTGAGGACCAGAGCTCCCCCACAGTGAACCACAGCCACTCTCAGTGGCGAGGTCCCGAGCTCCTCCGATGATAATGATCGAATCCATATCGGGGAAGCCAGCATGACAAGCTCCTCCAGGAGAACCAACAGCTCCAAACAGCAACACTTAGGAGAACCCATAATGTCCCACTGTTCCTCTCCATGTCGCCTTTTATGCTGGCAACAGTCCTCAGGTGGGCCAGGTACACTCATCACCCTGCTGATTTAATTCAAATGGTGTTAAATGGACCCCTAGTTTTTAATCCATAACAGCAGGTTACAATGTGAAGGTGATGCATGTTTTCTCGACAGCTGTAAACAAAATAATAGGTTGGCAAATTCTTTAAACGTGATTTATAAATTTTATATTTATTTATTTACTTGGTGGTGCTGGGGATGGAATCCAGGGCCTCACACAGCCTGAGGCTCTGCCACTGAGCAGCACTCCCAGCCCATGCTCTTCTGAAGGCTAAATTCATCATCTACACAGAGGGGCCTTTTTAAAAGATGGCTACTATCGCCACATGCTTCTATAGTGGTGGGGTGATGCAGGGAGATGATGGTGCAGAGGAGGGGGGACCCCCCCGAGCTGGGTTGTGGTAGGGGCAGCACGGCTGACGGAGCCAGGATGGGCCAGCTGCTGACACAGGTGGGTGCGATGGTGCTCCTGGGATGTACGTGGATCATCTCTCTATGTTTCCTCGATGAACTGAACTCAACAGAGGGTGGGGAGAAGCTGGGATTTGAGGTGTGAAATTGATGGTAAAAGGACGAGTCTAAGAACCAGGGGTGGCTAGCTTCCTTCCCGGTAACTGTGGTTGAGGATTTCTGTCCACCTTGCTAACCAGGAATGCTGTTTTCAATACAGTTGGAGGTTTTGTCAATGGACATGCCAAAAGAAGTGAGTGGGGCACGGAAGGGTACAGGCTGGCTGGGTTATGTGATGACACCCGGTGGTGATGGCCTGGGGAGATTTTGATGTAGTAGTCACAGGGCAGTGGAGACACCTCCAGCAACACCCTGGGGAGCCTGCCCCCCTCTCCTACCTAAGAATGAGGGATCTGGGAGAGATGGCAGCCCCCACATTGGGGGACTTCAGATGGGACAGAGACAAGGTAGTTATAATCTGTTTTCATAGCTAGAACAAAATACTCGAGGCTGGGTAATTTGTCAAGGACAGAGATTTATTTCACTCACAGTTCTGGAGCCCAAGAGCACAATACTGGCTTCCACTTGGCTGTGACTGGGCCTCAAGGTCAATGGCATCACGATGGCAGGAGCATCTGCCAGAGACGCAGGGAGAGAGCAGGCCCGAGGAGCAGGACAATCTTACTCTTTATTTAATAACTCAGCTTCAGGAGAACCAACCCTCCACAAGACCAGCATTAATCCCAGTCTAAGCACCCTGCCAGCCCCACCTCTACATCATCTCTCGGCATTGCTACACTTGGAACCAAGCTCCTAACACACATGTGGCGGGAGACAAACCTCTCCAACATGGCGAGGACATGCAGAAGGCAGGTGGTGAGTTTGGAGGATTTCACAAATGCACCCCAGGTTCCCAAGGTCTGAGTGGAGGGATGCAGGGACGGATGGGGGCTGGGAATGGGGTTGGGTGAGAGATGACCATGTAGGTTGGGTTTCTTGGGATAAGGGGTGGGTTGAGGCTATTAGAGCAGAGTCAGATTTATTGGTGGCACAGGAAATACAAGTGGCAACCTGGAGAAGCGGAAGGAACCCAGCTGTACTACGCCAGTGGGCCCAGAGGAGTTCAGTACTCCAAATCTGATCCCCAAGCTGTGGGGAAGCAAGTGTTTCATATCTTTGTTTTAGTTGGGGTGGGCCAGGAACATGCGGAGTGGAATTTCACAGAAGCAGACCTTTAGTAGATGTTAAAGGGTTTTGGGGAATGTGAGTGTTGCTATCTTATGGTTACAAAGCAGCACAAAATAAGAATAAAACATTACCTATAAGGAGTGGCTGGGGTGAAACACCTGACTGTGGTTTCAAAAAACAGGAACAGGGGACCTTAGGTGGAGGAGGGGGAAGCCGGATCCTGAGGTGGTCTATTTTCTGCATTAGGACCTCCGGGTGGTTCCCGTTCAGATCGTGGGAGTGACTTTGAGCACGGAAGGAAATGGAAAATATTATCAGAAGCACAAAGCTCTGGGACCACTCCATTCTTGGGAAGAGCCTCACTCCATGACTTTTTGTTATAATTTAACTGGGCACAGACACCTTGAGAGGGACCCCTGTGGGGCTCAGATGTGACCAGTGTCTTTCCTTAGAGGGCCTTGGTATGCCGTAGTCACCTTCTCCTTTGTCCGGTTCCCACACGGCCGTGGGGGGCCCACCCTGTTCTCCTCTCTAATCTCCTGCAGCCGACTCAGAGCCCTCTGCATCTGTGCCAGGCTAAGTGTTTTGCAAGGAGCTTTTTACTGGGTCTTTGCATAACCCTGAGAAGTTAGGTACCATAGACTACTCAGCCCAAAAGCCCTGAAACTGAAATCCTAACTCCAAAATCTGAAATGTTTTGAGTGAAGCATAATGGCCCAGGTAGAAAATGCCACACCTGACCTCAAAACACAAGTGCACAAAAATACTATAGGAGATTACCTTCAGTTTACATGTATAAGGTGTGTATGAAACATAAGCAAATTCTGTGTTTGGACTTGGGCCTCATCTCTAAAGTCTCTCAGTATGTATGTGAAAAACAAATATATATATATATATATATGAAAATAATCTCTCAATTAAAAAACTCTAAAAGAAACTCTTCTGGTCCAACCACTTTGGATAAGGGATACTCAGTCCATATTATCACGCTCAGGTTATGGATGAAGAAATTGAGACAAATAGGTAGATAACTTGTTTGAATTTCGCAGCTGGCAGGATCCTGTGTGTCGTGACTTGAACCTGAGCCATAGTCTCCCCAAGCTCCCCAGCCTGCCACCCTCCCAAGAAGGACCTAAAAGGCTGAACTACCACCCAAGTGAGTCTGCTGCCCAAGAGTCACTGATCAACTTCCTCGATGCTGGAATTAAAAAATGTCTCTTCTCTGCTTAAAAAGTTATGTCCCCCCCTTTCCTTAGAGTCACCCACCCAACAGTCAGCTCCTGGTTGCTCCTCCTTGTCTTGACATTGAAGGGTTGGATGGTTCAAATTCGCCATTTCAAAACTGTCAGGGGAAAATACTCAGCAGAGGAGGAGAGCAGTTTGCCAAGTGAGATGTTGGTTCAGGAGTGACAAGTGATCCCTCCCTTGTTAATCTGCCAGTCCGGTGCCATGGCCTCTGGCCCATTTCTTAAGAGCGGAACTCAGCAGATCCTGGAAGCGCTCCTCTGTTTTCCTCCAGCAGGCAGTCAAGCGCCTCGGTCTCTCAGCCCTCTGGAGGACTCATAGGCTCTGTCACACCCTGATTTTCCAGAGCCCTTGGCCTTCATTGGTTCTCTCTCTGGCTTCATTCTTTACACTGCTTTGCATTACAGGAAGAGGGCGTAGCATGGGAAGAGGAAGGTGAGGTGGGTGGGCTGTGTCACCACCAGGTTAGATTGGATTCATCTGCAAGGAACTAGACTAGAATACATGAAAGCAGTCCTGTGAGTGTGGGCTCACGATGTCATGGCCCCAGGTTCCTTCTAGCTTATTCTACCAGAGGTGACTTTTGTTCCCAGGTCACCTCCTGGTCCAAGGTGACGGCTGGACCTCCAGGTATTACATCTGCTTTTCAAGTATCAGAAACAAACAGAGAAGAAGAGGATGAAGAAATCACTTCTAAAGAGATGTTGCAGCATCACTCTATACTTTAATTTCTTTGTTTGGAGGGCCTCGAGCTGTATAGAATGTTGGTGAATATAGGGTTTTAGTTGTAGAACTATTACCTAGAACATACAAATAACTCAAAGAAACGAATCCCCCCAAAATAAATAACCCAATCAAAAGATCGGCTACTGGTTTTCTTCTCAAAAGTACAGATGGCTGAGAAGCACATGAAAAAGTGTTGACCATCTTTAGCCATCAGGGAAATGCAAGTTAAAACTACACTGAGTTCAGAACAAACTCAAAAGACAACAAATGCTGGGAAGATGTGGGAGGAAAGGAGACTTCTCTCTTGTGGGTGGGAAGGTGAACTTTAGTAAAATGACCACGGGAGTATGGCAATGCCCCAACAGACTAAAAACAGAGATTCCATTTCAACGAGCTGTACTTTTCCTGGGTATTCCTAAAAGAGTTAAAGATCTCGTACTCTAGCGTTACATGCGTATGCATGTTTATAGCAGCACAGTTCACAATAGCTAAGCTCTGGAAATAGCCTAGATGCCCTTTGACAGATGGGTGGGTAAAGAAAAAAATATGTATATAATTCATTATATATATATATATAATTCATTTTATATATATGCAATTCATTTTATATATATGTTATGAATTTTACTTAGCCATAAAGAAAGATGAATTCTTGTCATTTGCAGGAAAATGGATGCATCTTGAGACTATAAAATTAAATGAAGCAAATCAGACACAGAAAGTTAACTATCACATGGTTTCTCTTATATGAGAAACCCAAAATATAAATAAATTAAAGAGTAAAATAAAGCCAGACGTTGTGGAGATGGGGAAGGGAATGAGGGAAAGGGAGGAGGGGATGATGGGGTGGAGAGGATGGAAAATGATCAAGATGTGTTTTATAACTGTACCAGTCAACTCTCCAAAATGAATGTAAATATTACATTGTAAACATACACCAATACAAAGTTCTCTGTTGTTAAGGAATGGAGACCACTGCTAGCGGGAGGCATTGGAATGTTTTGTTATTGTCACTCTGCTGTATTGTATTTTAAGAAGGAAGGTCAATGCCAGGGGTACAGGAAGACCTAGATGACAGGTCCTGTATCTTGTGCTGGGCTGAGAAATCTTCCTTGTGCTAGACTTTTGGAATTTGCTGCTGTGAAGTGAAATGATGTCTGGGAACTTCCCTCCCTGCCTCCTCCCTTCATTATTTATTCTTCTGCTTCATCTCCTTCATCTTCCTCTTCTTCTCCTTTCTTCCCTCCCCGCTCTCGTGGTGTTGGGGTGTTAAGTAAGTTCTCTACCACTGAGTTATGTCTCCCAACTCAGTTAGAAATTTCTTTAAGACTTTCGTAGGAGGGCAGAGGGAATATACATGAAACAAGATTAGCAAAACTGATAAATTTTGAAGCTGAGTGGTAGGTTCTTGTGGTTCATCATGAATTGTTTTTTTTTTTTGTATTTTCATGACATGTCAATTTCACCATAAAACGTTAACAGTAACTCTCCTTGGAGGTTGAAATTTGAATTATTTTTAGTTTACTTTTTCTCTTTCTTCCTAAATTTTCTAAATTGATTGTACATTATTTTTGTAGCTAAAAGCCCCTTGAAGTAGGTGTTGAGAAAATGAAGAAAAAACCTAACAACAGAGTTTTGATAACTATACTTCTAATCTCTGTTAGCTCATCAAAAAGAACAGTTTGTGCATTTGTTGGTCAATTGGTCATTTTTTTTCACGTTTATATCTTGTAATCTGAACAATTACTTTGAAGGTAACAATATGCAATATATTAACCAATGTTAATCTCCTATTATTTTGTTTTGAAATTCTGTATCATTTTAATTCTTTTTGTTTTGCTTTGTTTTTAAAATTAAAAAAAAAGCAAATGTAGCTCCTGGGTCTTGCTGGGCTCCTGGTCTCCCTCAGCAGGATCCCACAGGATACAGGATCTAGAAGGGGACCACAGTGGCCACTGGGCCTGTGAAGGGGTGTGTGGCCAGCAAGAGTGCACTATGGTTTCAATGTGTCTCCTCAGAGTTCATATTACCTCATGGTTATACATGGATGGTATTTGGAAGAGGGACATTGGGGAGGTAATTAGGAATAAGTAAAGCCACTACCCACAAGGATGGGGCCCTTCTGATGGCATTAGTGGCTTTATAAGAAGAAGAGACCCAAGCAAGCAGGCTTGCTCTTCCTTACTGTCTTGTTTACTTTTCTCTCCTTGCTGAGACAAAACACCTGACACTCAAAATTAGGGAAGGAAAGGTTTATTCAGCTTACAGTTTTTGGAGGTTTCAGTCCATAATCAGCTGGCTCCAAGGCAGGGTGGCATGGCACTGAGGCAACACTTCAAGGCAGCAGCCAAGGCAGGGTGGCATGGTGCAGGGGCAACACTTCAAGGCAGCAGCCAGAGCAAAAAGCAGCCAGAGCTGAAAAGGGGCAAGAGCAAGCCTATTTTCCTCCTTTGTGTTGTGCACAGGCCACCCCCTGCCAGGGTGGGTGTAGCACTCACCAAAGGGCCTTGCCCTCCTTTGCACAGGATCAGGATATTTACTAAGTAAAAACCCTGGCTCCCTGCTGAGTCTCTTAGTTAAACTTCTAAACTTCTCAAGTTGACACAATGTATCAACTGTAACACTTATCATGTGACATTCTGCCAAGTTGCAATGTAGCATGAAGGCCCTCCCTAGATTTCAGGCAGAGGTTGCACCATATTCCAGACTTCCCAGCTTCTAGAACCATGAGCTCCATAAACTCCTATTCTTTATAAATTACTCATACCCAAGCATTTTGTTATAGTAATAGAAAATGGATTATGACAGGAAGAGAGGCCAAGTAGATGAGGAAAGCTTTAAAGCAGGGGTCCTCAACTCCTGGACCATGGGCAGGTGCCAGTGCTTGGCCTGTTAGGAACCAGTCTGCATAGCAGGGGGTGAGTGGAAGGCCAGTGCATGAAGCTTCCACTGTATTTGCAGCTGCTCCCCAGTGTTTGCTTTGCTGCCTGAGCGCCACCTCCTATCCAATCAGAGGAGGCATTCAGTTCTCATAGGAACCCAACCCCTAGAGGGATCTAAGTTCTGTGCTCCTTGAGAATCTAATGCAATAATAGAAACAAAGTAAGCAACAAAGGTAATGCACTTGAGTCATTCCAATACCACCCCTCTAACCCCAGTCTATGGAAAAATTGTCTTCCACTAAAGTGGCCAAAAAGTTGCAGACCACAGCAGCACATGGGACACAAGAAAAGGATGCTGCTGGGTCAGCATGGGTCAGCATGCGCCTCAGGTGCCCAGACTCTGTCCAGGTACAGGATGCAGTTCTGGGGTGCAGTGGTGTACACATACGCATGCTGCAGTTCCCCATGCTCAGCAGGAAGAGTCCAGGAGACACACTGTCTCTTCCTCTTTGACATTTTCAAGAAAATGTCTATGGCCCTTCTGAAAAGCATTGCCCTAGATCAAGGCCTCCAGGAACAGCAAGAGCCCGTAAATCCACATGTCCCAGTTAACTGAGTGGCACCAGTTCATTAAAGCGTTGCTGGCCCCTGAAATGTTTTCCTTAAAAATTACAAAATCAGTGATCGCTAACAGCTCTGTGTAAAGACAGAATTTCCTGCACTTTGCCACACTCCTCTCCTAGGATGATCACAGGATTGCTTCCCTAGTGTCGGAAGCCTGCCTTCCACTGGGGACTTCCTCCGGGTCCCTGAGTGGACTGTGACAAGGACACACACTGATCGCTGAGTGGTACTCCATCGTGTGCTGTCAATGGTTCCGCGCCGGGCAACCCCAAGGCTCCCAGCGTGTGGGATGCAGGAGCATTCTTCAGGCAAAGCCAAGATCCCAGCAGCTGGGATCAGGGAAACCTGTCCTGACCACGAGCTGCAGGCTGGCCCCGGAATGAGCCCCGCCCCCGACTCTAGCCCCGCCCTCCCTCTCCCTGTGAGTAGCGCAGCAGAGAGCACTGTATTTTCACTCGCCCTTGGTTGTTCTTTGGGAAGCCTGATGAGGTGGTGGAACAGTTGGGGAAAAAAAGAGTTCTAACCCGAAACAGCTGCTCACGGGAGCTCGCAGTCTATCCAAGGAGACCGACTATCAACAGGCGCAGGGATTTAAGGAGTGGGCACCTGGGGCACGAGAAAGCACCTGGCTCCCAGCTTAACCAAGGGGTGTGGGAGTTGGGCAAAAACCGGGAAGTTGAGCTTTTTGACATTGATTGAATTTGTGTTCTGGTGTTTTCTTCTTTGAGGGAAAAAAAAAAAAAAAAATATATATATATATATATATATATATATATATATATATATAAAATGTTGGAATGTTCTGAGGCATTCTAAAGAAAGGAGTCCACTTAAAAAAAAAGAAAAATATCTATCTCCTCAGTCTTAGGTTTCGGATTGTGAAGGCTGCATTAAGAAACTTCCACAGACAGGAGAAAATTACTTCCTCAGGATTCTGCAAGCCGGAAGTTCAGGATCACATCTCTGGCTGGTTTGGTTCTCCTGGGATCTCTCTTTTGTCTGAAAGTGGTCAGCTTCTTGCTGTGTCCTCAGGTGGCCTTTCTTCTGTGTGCCCCTGTAACAACTCTTCTTTTTGCTTCCTTTTCCTCTCCTTCTTGCTCTTCCTCCTCTTTTTTTTTTTTTTTTTTTAATCTTTGGTGGCACTGGGGCTTGAATCCAGGGCCTTGGTACTGAGCTACATCCCCAGATCATTTTTATTTTTATTTACAGACAAGGTCTCACTACATTGCCTCAGACTTGTTATCCTTCTGCCTCAGCCTCCCAGAGTGCTGAGATTATAGGCTTGAGCCACCACAGCCAGCTGATTCTTTCTCTTACAAGGACACTGGTCATATTGGATTAGTGCTCCAACCTCATTAACTTTAATCACTTCTTGAAAGAACCTGTGCCCAAATTCAGTCACATTCTGAAGGTCAGGACTTCAACATAGAAATTACGTTCAGTCCATAACGGTTTATTTTTAAAAGAATAAGACAATGAGATGTTCACATACTCTGAGATTCTCTCTCCCATAAAAAAAAAAAAAATTTCAACCCAGGTAAAGTTTCCTTTCCTTTTCCTCCATCTCAGTGCATGGATAATTTTCCAATACTGTTAAACAGTTGGAGTCAAATTAAATTTATTCTTTACATGTGTTTGCCAACCTGTGAGTTCCTTAAATATACATCTATTAGAATCCTATGTCCAATTGCTGAAATCATATTTACTTCCTAAGGAAAAATCAAGCACTCCAAAACCTGGAAAACTCCTACTGCAGTTGAGTGCAAACTATCTGCAAACTACCTATAGAAATGCCAAGCATGGGCCAAGGATTTAGCTTAGTGGCATAAGCGCCTGCCCGGCGGGCAAGAGGTTGAGAATTCAATCCCCAGTACCCGTCCCCCCCCCAAAAAAAAAAAGAAAAAGAAAAGAAATGCCAATCGTGACCGACCAGGCATGGTAGCACACCCCTGTAATCCTAGCACTCAGGAGGCTGAAACAGGAAGATCACTTTGAATTTGAGGCCAGCCGGGGCTACACGGTGAGTTCAAGGCCAGCCTGACCTATGTAGTGAGATCTTGTTTTAAAAAAATATGGGATGAGTTCTGGGGGCTGGAAACAGTTTTGAAAAAGCTGCACATCTGTCCTGGTGAGTTGAGTTCATTTTGTGAGCCTCGTAGTTGGATTAAGTTTGGGGGCTCTGTGTTGTCAGCTTACGCCCTTAGTTTTGAATCTCCCTTCCTTTGACCTGTGCAATCCAAAGTGACTTAGCCATGACACAGGATGCTGGGAGAAAGGGTTCTGCGTGCATTTTATATTTTGCTCGGAGCCTATGAGATCCATTCCAGCAACATGCAAATATGATAACAAGAAATAAGAACTCTCAAGAATAATGCTGCTGCCGGGCGTGGTGGCACACGCCTTTAATCCCAGCACTCGGGAGGCTGAGGTAGGAGGAGCATTGTGAGTTCAAGTCCCGCTTGGGCTACAACGCGAGTGCAAGACCAGCCTGAGCTACACAGTGCGACTCTACCTAAAAAAACTAGGGCCAGGAGTTCAGCTCAGTGGCTTAAGCGTCTGCCCTGGCAGGTGCGAGGTTGTGAGTTCGATCCCTGATGCCGCAAAAAAAAGAATGCTGCTGCTATTGTATCTGCCTGCTTTGTTTTAAACAGGGGACAAGGGCAGCGAGGGAAGTTGGGGAGCCCACAGATATTCAGACCCCATGTGACTCATGCAGGCCTTCATCTTGCTTGATGGTGTTGTAATGGAAGACCAAGTGCCGCTGTCACAGTCCTCGAACTTGCACGTGCTAGGTCACCATAGCACACTGGCATGTCTCAAAGAGCCAAGGAAAAATCTAGAATATGTTTAAGTCACTTGAGCTGGTGTTGCAGGTGCATTCAAAAGAGGGTTAAACTGGTTGCGGTGGTGCATGCGTGTAATACCAGCACTCTGGGAAGCTGAGGGAGGGGAACTGAAAGTTTGATGGGCAACTTAGTGAAACTCCGTCTCAGAATAAAAGGGCTGGGGGTGTAGCTCAGTGTGAAAGCCCTGGATTCAAGCCCCAGTACCACACACACACACACCCACACACACACGTGAGACAGAGAGACAGAGAGACAGAGACGGAGACAGAGACAAATGTACTGACAAAGCTATGGTTACATTGCTGCCCCTGGACAGAGCTAGCTATAAAAAGATCAAATATTTGGCTACAAAACTCCGAATGGGCTTCTTGGTGCTCTGCATTCTGTATTTCCTAAGGATGCTGTCTCATTACTGGAATAGCAAGACAACCACAGCTGTTGCTTCCTGCATCCAAGTATCACAGACTTCCATCTAAGGAGTAAGGACAGGCAGGACTTAGTCTGGGAATCTGTCCATCCACTGACCCCTGAGGCATGCTAGGGTGACCTGGAATCCCATGACCTGCCTGCAATGGCCAGAAGCAGGGAGAAACTAATCCCAGACACATTCTTTCATCTTTTTGGGGTGTTTACGGTTGAATCGAGTGCTGATTTTTGCTTAAGCATCTGCAAGGCACAGGGTTCCTTCTTGCAGTGGGGGGGGGCACTGTGAACTGAGTATTTGGTTCCCTCATTCTTATATTGAAATCTAACCTCCAGGGTGAGGGATTAGCAGGAGGGGCACTGGAAGGTGAGTTGGTCAGGAGAGTAGAGCTTTCATAAACGAGATTAGTGCCCTTACAAAAGAGGCCTGCGAAAGCTCCCTTATCCCTTCTGCCATGTGAGGACAGGGGAAAGATAGCTGTCTCTGAAGCAGGAAACTCCCCCCCACCAGACACCACGTCTCCGTGGCTGGCACCTTGATCTTGGACTCCCGGCCCCTAGAACAGAGAAGTAAATGCCCGTCCTGTACAAGGCCTGTCTGTGGAGCGCAGTCACAGCAGTCACAACGGACTCAGGCACCAGCCAAAGAGGGCTCTTGGAACCCACAGTCACAGCGCCATTGGCCCAGACACTAACATCACCAAAGGCTGTGGGGAGGCCGCCCTGGGTTGGAACTCACATGGTCCACGCACCCACAGATGTGCGCTCTGCACCCCTCATCAACCGTGGGCCGGAGTCTGTGTTAGGTGTGAGCCGAAGCACACGGTGCACAGCGGGCTCGGACGCTTCGCTGTGGGCAGTTTACCCTTTCCAGGCTTTGTAATGTTTCTTCCTTGTTTGACTATGAGAGGTAAAAATGAAAAAATATAGGTAGAGGGCTTGTCTGGGAAATAGTAAGGTCTTGATGGTCACTACCACATCGCAGCTGCCGCCGCGCTTTTCCAGGCAATCGGCCACATCCCTCCTTGAGCTCCCGGCAATGTGTGGCGGCACCTCCCGGGGTCTTATGACAAGGGGACCAGCCGACCTCTCTCATGGCTCTCTGAAAGGGCAGTTGCTGAGGCCTCGGATAGGAATTCTGTGGGACTGGGGACTCCCCTCTCCCAGGCTTCTGAGCTCGCAAGGTGTGGCGCTTTTAATTTCAAGGTTGATGGCACATTCTTTGCGGCATAGTTGCCAAGTAATCGTGGGACAGAAATCCTATTCAGTGCTGTGTTAGTCGAAAGCACTTTAGGTGGTGTCAAATTTTATGACTTGGCATTCTTAGGCTCCACGAAATAACCAAATTAGAACACAGGTCAGGTCAAAGGACCAAATCTCAGGCCCACAGGGGCACCACACCTAATAACAGCCACCTCGCTTCTTCTTGATATTGACCTAGAGATGCACTAGATTAAAAACAAAACAAAACAAATACCACCAAGACCACATACTTGAGCTGTTTGACAGTCTGTGACCAGTAAGGCAACTCTCACTGATAAACTGACTCTTGGGAGTCCTGGGCGTAACCCCTGGCTGTCCCATCCCTAGTCACACGACCTCCAAGAGTCAGAGGTGGCTGCAGTGAATTCACATGCAGCATGGCGAGCAGACAGCAGCACCAGGGCTGCCGCACTGAGGTTCTTCCCAGGTGCTGTGGAAGGCGCTGCTTGTGTTCTTATGTCCCAGGAGCACCTGCCTCTGAAGCCTTAGCGCTCAGGGGGTTTTGAGGCAGAGAAAGGCGGGGACACAGATCAGGGGATTGTGAGCGCTCAGTAAAGGAGCAGAATGTGATTCCAGAACTCTAAAGTTCTTTGCTCAGAAGTCAGCGTTTCCAGTTACTAAGTTCCACCGATGCTACAAAGCAACAGAGTAACAGTTGTGGCCAGTTGAACTGAGTCACTGTGAATTCCTAATGACATGGAAGTGGTGATTCTGCAAAAGACATACCGTGGTCACATGTGTTCCAAATTGCTGAGTTTCTTGGAGTAGGTGTCCCAGAGCCAGTTCCTATAGTGTCTTCTAAAGTGGGTTCTAGCTAGCTATGCATAGTTATATCTCACTTTTTGGATTTGTTTTGTTTTGTTTTGTTTTGTTGGTGGTACTGGGGATTGAACTCAGGGCCTTATGCATGCTAGGCAAGCACTCTTGCCACTGAGCTACATCCCCATGGGGATGTAGCTCAGTGGCAAAATGATCTTTTTTTGCACGTCTAAGCATGAATCTTAGGACATAAA
This sequence comes from Dasyprocta punctata, assembly GCA_004363535.1. NCBI lineage: Eukaryota > Metazoa > Chordata > Mammalia > Rodentia > Dasyproctidae > Dasyprocta > Dasyprocta punctata. Next base: position 110,346 of record RJWM01002527.1, on the reverse strand, counting down.
CTGTACACTGACAAAGTTAGAATATGCCTCAAATAAAATCAGAGGTCTGTATAATAAGCTTTATGTCATCTGAATCCAGAACCTTTTCAAGGTGACATTTAAAAGTATAACCCAAGTAAAAGAGAAAATGTGTATAAATTTGCTCTATAAAATTTGACAACCAGCGCTGGGGATGTAGCTCAGTGGCAAGAGTGCTTGCCTAGCATGCATAAGGCCCTGAGTTCAATCCCCAGTACCACCAACAAAACAAAACAAAACAAAACAAATCCAAAAAGTGAGATGTAACTATGAATAGCTAGCTAGAACCCACTTTAGAAGACACTATAGGAACTGGCTCTGGGACACCTATTCCAAGAAACTCAGAATTTGGAAGGAGGTGGGGTCAGAAAGGAAGGGGCAAGGAAGGGTAAGTGGCCAAAGGATCTGGGAGAAGCATCTTTGCACCGGTTCGGGCTCACTTCTGCTACAGCCTCTGCAAGGAGCCTAGGCTCAATAAGTTTTGCAGTTGTTAATTTTACTCCCTCTGACCCATGGAGGCGGGGAGAGGGGGCAAGTGGTCAGTCCCCACCTCCGGCACAGCAGGACGAGACTAGGGATGCTGGCCTCAGGCGTCTGCACTTGCTCCAGGGGCCGAGGTGGGGCGCAGGGAAATACCCAGGCACTCCACTATTTCCTGCAGCCAACAGAACCATCTCCAATGAGTCAGACCATTCTGGCTACGGACTTCCATCACAGGTGGCCTTTCCCCCTGACAGGCAAGACGAGAGAAGCATCAGCCCGGAGGTGAACTTCATCTTGGAGGCTGCGAGCTGCCCGGCTGCAGTGAGACCCTGAACCGCGGGTACCCACGACTCTCAAACAAGAGTGAGCATTTAGCTTCCTTTAGTTCAGCTAAGGAGAATTCAGAAGGAATGCGCAGGACAAGTGCGCAGCTGGCGGCCTCTAGTGGCCGCTGACGGTCAAGTTCCACAGCAGACAGTGGGCTCGCTGTGAAGGGGCTTCCAGCCTTCCTCCCGCCCAGCAGTTACTAGGAAATATAAAAACAAAGAAATCAAGAAGAAAAAAAACATGGTTGCAATTAATCTTTAATATTTTATCAAGGAAAACGCTGAGATACTACCTAGCCATCCTAAAACAAAAATAATTTAGGCGTTTTCTTTGGAAGATAATATTTATTAAATCCTGAAACAGTGAATAACTGTTGTTTAAAAAATTCAAACCAAAAGAAAACTAGGAAAATAGAAATTTCCACATCTCTTGTAGGGGGTGCTGGGTGTCTTTTTTTTTTTTTTTTTTTTTTCTATTTTAACTATTTTGCATACAGGAAAAGTGTCCTAGAAGTTTTGAAATCTTGGTCAGCCGGTTCATCTTGGTCTCCACTTTATGTCTTTTACCCCATGAAAATGTCGCTTCAGAGCAGTGTTATCTGCCCATGGAGAATTGAGACAGGAGTCATCGTCATTTTCTTCCAGTTTCTGGAAACAAATGTTTTACTCAGGAAGCATTTTAGGAAGGTGTTATGCACACAGAGTCCGGAAAACAAACTCCATGGCCAATGCAATGCCCGAGATGCAGAAGCCCTGGGAAGGCCCACCCCCCAGCCCTGCTTCCAGCCCTGGGGTGAGAGTTGGGGTACACACCCCAGGTGCCCACTCCACCCGAGAGCTACCTTGAGCTCCTCCTGTCTCCTGTGATAAAACAGCATCAGCTGCTTCTGCTCCTCGCTGCTAATGACAGGCTCCCGAGCCGGCGCTCCCTGTCCCCGCTGCAAAGATGAGAGTGACAGCCAGCGATGGACTGAGGCGTGCTTGCGGCGACAAGTCAGGAAGTCACAGCAGAGGCTTTAACACTGCCTCTGCCGGCTGCTAAAGAGCCGGGTCATCCTTCTCCATATCCAATGACCGGATGATCCCAAGCACATATCAAGGGGACACTTGGACTCGAGCAGTGCCCTTTCTCTGGATGTCAACCGGATGAAGACCAGAGGTTGCAAGGTGCCACCTCTGTCATGGCCATTCCCCAGGCAGCCACTGCAGGGGCTCTGGAGACAGGCAGTGGTATTGTGTGCCCTGCTTCCCCAAATTACCCAGTAATGACTGAGGAGCACCCATAAAACCAGGGCAGCCCTGCAGGGAAGAAGGCCTCTAACCCTTCCTCTTCATTGGCAGAGCACTGGCAGTGTAAAGACTTGGCACTAGTGCTCTGGCCTGTATTTTTCACTTCAAAAACTATTTTTATTTACTCATAACTCTGTTACTTAGACTGAAATTAACATGACAAGTTCTGCCTCCTCCATGACTTAAAACGAATTCCAGAGATTGCTCATCAAGCCATATTTTCTTCCAGTTTTTGTGGGTGCATAAAGACAGGACAGTTTTACTGTAAGTCTGAGCCAATGGCATTAAAGCATTGGCATGAGTAGTTTAAAGCATTCACTGTAAATTTTCATCAGGTTGAAGATAAAGATACAGGCGTGTGGGGCTAAGGGTGCAGTTCAGTGCTAAATCACTGGGCCCAGCACACTCAAGACCCTGGGTCCCCCCCAACCCAGTACTGCAAAAAGCAAGCAACCAAACAAAAAGCACTACCATGTTAAAGAAAAATACTCACTTGCTGAATCTTGACAATAATTTTGGTTTTTTCATTTTTCCCCACATAGTCTGAGAGCTTCTTTGTTCTTCTTAACTCCTTGGCTGCCCACCAGAGCTGTGCTTCGGATTCTTTGATGACGCTGAGTCCTGCCTGGGGCCAAGCAGAAGAACTGACTTCAGGGATAAGAATGGCGGACTTCCCAGCAGGGGACAGGTCTCCGGCATCTCGCTTTCCCTCTTGTGCCTCCCTCTGTTCCCTACCCCACTCAAAGTCCTTGGCATTTTCAGTATTGTTCTTGTTCCTTTCAATGCATATCTGGAGCACAGACAGTTAACTTCTCTTGCCTGGGGGAATGGGGAACATCCTGTCTCATTTGCATCCTTATCCATACTATAAGGTCCCTTGGATTGATTTGGGGGTGACCCCCATGGAGAGCACTGGCATCCTGCTGCATGTGGGAGTGGAAGCACCACGGGGCTGATTGCTGCCACACAGTCCAGCTACTCAAGGTGGCTTTGAGAAACACATGCTGCCCAGAAGCACAGGAATCAACAACAACAACAAAATCAAAGAAAAATGGAAACTAAGAGTAAGAAAACAGCATGAAGCAAGGGGTGAGGCTGGAACACAAAATTCCAAGCAAGTGGGATGTTATGGTTTAGATCTAAAGTGTCCCCCAGACATCTTATGCGTTTGGAAGGTGACTGTACCACAGGGCACTACAGCTGACTCACTGCTAGGAGGAAGGTCACAAGCTGTGTGAACGAGGAGGCTGAATTCTTATCGCTGGCTTCTCGCTTCTCTCTCTCTGCTTCCTGGCTGCCATGGGTTGAGCACCTTTTCTTCTGCTATGCCTCTCTGCCATCCTGCTGCCTCACAGCCAGCTGACTATGGGCAAAAATCATAAGCCAACGTAAACCTCCCCTTGTGGATGCTGAGTATTGTGTCCCAGCAATGGGAAAGTGACTGAGATAGATTTTGGTACTGAGAGTCACTGCTAGGACTATAGCTGACCATGTGGCTCAGAAGCCTTTGGAACTGGTCTGTGGGAGGAGTCTGGAAAGGTTTGGAGATGTCAGCTAGTGAAGCCCTAGGATGCTGTGAGCTGAGGCTGATGGGAGATTTTGATCCGAGCTTAGAAGAGAAGGATGCTCATAGAAATGCAGACAATAATCAGGTTCAGGACCTTTGGGAACAAGCACACCCTTGACAGCTAGACTACAAGCTATGTGTGTTTGTTTCACCATGGCAGAAAATTTGTCTTCATTTTGCTCATGTTCTGAGACTGCAGAAGACTGAGATTAAGGGTGGTGGATAAATTAATCTGGTGGAAGAAATTTCAAAGCAGCCCAATGTTCTGACTGTGGTGCAGGTATTGATGACTACTTTTAGTCACATCTACAGTGAAAATCAAGTGCAAAAGCATGTGTGAAAATTTCCAGTTTCATCAGAAAGGAAGTGCATGCAAAGTTGGGACACAAGAGAGCATGGTTGCTGAAAAGATTAGAACTAAACAAGCTAAATACTTTACATTATGACAACAGGAAAGATAGACTGAAGGTATCTAGGCATCAGCAGGACTCCACCCTTCACAAGCTCAAAGGTCCAAAACTATAGGCTTTCATTTGAGAAGAGAGCTGGGAAGCTGTTGGAGAAGGGTTGCCTAGGGAGCTGGTTCCCTATGATTCACTTCAGTGTACTCAGCAATCCAGAAACTCAGAGGCCCCTACAGCCATGATGCACAGAGGCCTGGCTACTGCCTGAGCTGGTGGCAGACACTGGTGTCACCTGCGTGGTGTTGGTTTTACAGACATGCAGAATACAAGTTACAGGATTATGGAAGCATCCACCCCAATTTCAGAAGAAGGCCTGGGAGGCTGGGCAATGTGCCTAAGAGAGCAGTGCGTGAAGCCATGAGTAGAGATCCCAGAAGTTGGAGATGGCAGGAACATGGACCATTTGAGGAAAGCTACAGGTAGTGAGCAGAGCCAGCATAAGAGAGAGGCCACAAGGGCTGCAACTGGCAAGGCTGTAGGGGCAGAGATGCACAAGCCCTTTGGAGCTCACATCTTACCATAACCCACCTCAGGTGCTGGTCATGGAGTGACAGGATTTACTGTTTACCCTCTCGCTTTGGTCCCATTCCTTTCCATTCCCTATTCTTCTCTTTGGGAATGGGCATGTTTATTCCACGGTGCTATATGTTAGAAATACTTAACTTTCTGACTGTTAAATGGTCTCACAGCTAAGAGTTTGCCTTGAGTCTCAGAGGAGACTTTGGACTTGGACTTTTCAGCAAAGTTGGGACTGTTAAGACTTTGATGACACTTAGAGATGGACTAAAAGCATTTTGCATAGAGAACAAGACATAAGTCTTAGTAGAATGTTGTGGTTTAAATCTAAAATGTCCTCCAAATGTCTCATTTGTTTGGATGGTGACCAGATATGGGGGCTCTATGCCTGACGCAATTGCTGTTCGGAGGTGGGGGCCTGGGTGGAGGTGGATCACATGGTTGTGGGGGGCTTGGAAGGAAGTATTCTTATCCCTGGCTCCTCACTTCCCTCTCTGCTTCCTGGCTGCCTTGGGTAGAGCCTTTTCCTTTGTCATGCTCTGTGGTCATCCTGTTTCTGCCTTGGAACCAGACAACTATGGACTGAAACCATGAATCAAAATGAACCTCTCCTTCTTAAGTTGTGGGTGTCAGATACTGCATCTCAGCAACGGGAAAGAGATTAAGACAGGGGCCAAAAGAGTTGGGCAGAAATAAGCACAAATCAGGTTCCTGGTTTCCCAGCAACCAAAGAAAATGAAAATGTGTTTCATTACTACACGAGCAGCCTCACACACTTTCTCCTTCCTCTCTGCGTGTAGGCCGAATCCCCCAGCCACATGTGCCACCCTCTCAGGTCCTTTCCTGAATTCAGAGCCCTGCTCTAAAGCATGGCATGGCAAGAAGAGCTGTGTGACGCAAGAACTATAGCCTTAAGAGGAATCAAACTTGAAGGGCTTTGGGGAAGTCATCCTCCCACATACCTGAGTTCCCGACAGGTCTTCCTTATCTTCGAATTCCATCCGGATGGGATCATACGGTGGCAACCCCATGGGATACACAATCATCACTGCACCTCGAAGCTGGTCCAAGGCATCTTTCACCATTTCCATAGTAACACAGACGCTGGCTTCCACTTGTTTCTGAAAGTGGATGAGACACCATTGTCTACAAAGTGGGCAATCCTTTGAACGAATGTTGACCAAGTTCTTGCATAAGACGTGCTATGTACGTCAGAGTAACAAAAAAGAATCACATAGTTCTTGGTCTCAAAGTGGCTGCCATCTACAAGTTTGAGCCAAGTACCCTGTGGTTCAGATCATCAAGCAGACTCCGAGCAGCACAAGAGAGGGGCGCTGTGAGGTGAGCAAGGACTCAAATCTAGAAGCACAGGTTGGAGAGGACAAGGAAACGCTACAGAGGGAGCAACCAGCTCAGTGAGCCTTTAACACAAAGGAACTGGAAAGCTGGAGATGGGAGCAGCATGCTTCAGGGCAGGCAGAGGCACGGAAGAGCAGGTACCAGCCCTCCCCGCTCCTCTGAAAGTGGGCAGGAGAGGACCGGCCCCGGGGCAGGTGGAGTATGTCTCTAATGGTTTGTGGAAGCCAGGCTGAGGAGTCTGCATTTACTCTGTTAGGTGACAGGGAGCAACTGGCTTTTCTGGGAAGCAGTGATGACGCTGTGAGATTAACCTGGCAGTGGGTGTACAGCAGACCTAGGTGGAGGAAGACCTGCTAGGAGGTTCTGAAGATTTCAGAGCAAATGTGTGATATAATAAAGAATATATCTGGTCTTTTCCCTGGCACAGAGCTTCAAAAACCATTGGAATCACTGAGAGATAGGAGCATCTTTTGCTATTTATAACAAGCCCCTTATCACCATGCCTGAGTCTGTGCTAACAACATAACCCATGGTGAGGCTTGGAAACCCGGGCCGTGGTACAGCAGTGTGGAGAGACGGGAGAACCTTTAAGAGTGGGATACAGGAAGGTGATTAAGTCTTTGAGCGCCATCCTTGAAGTGCTTGTGGGACACTGACCAGCTCCTGTGAGAGTCAGTGGTTCCAGAGTGGGGCTCCCCCGCTGCAGTGGCACCCTTTGTACCCTTCTCTGCCATGCTGGGATGTTCCCTGGAGTTCTTACCACAGGCCAAACACAGGGAACCATTTGATCTTGGGTTTTCAGGCTCCAAACACATGAGTTAAATAAACTCTCTTTTTAAATAAAGTAACCAGCAGCAAAGGAATGGAACTACAGAAAATAGTTTCAAGGAAAAGGCTGGCCATGCCAGGAAAGCCAAGCACATGATAAGAGGGTTGAAACTTTCAGTCTCACTCGCCGTCAGTCTCGGGGGAGGGGAGGGCAGCGAGAGAGTAAGGTCGATCACGTGGCCAATAATTTAATGACACCCATGTAACAAAATGATGACATTCTAGGCATCAAGGCTCAGTGGAGCTTCCTGGTGGGGTAAGCGCCTGTGGATTCCAAGGAGAGGGCACAGAGGCTCTGGATTCCCTTTCTCTCCCAACCTTACCCCATGCATCTCTTCTATTCAGCTGTTTTTAAGCTGCATCCCTTAAAATAAATCCACAACCTTGAGTAGAGCAAGGTTTCAGCAACTTCTTTTAGTTATTCTAATTACTAAATCAGAGAGGAGGCCACAGGGAGTCCCACATTTATAGCCAAGTTGGACAGAAGTGTGGGCAGCCTAGAGATCCTCTTTGGAGCTGGCGGCTGAAGACAGGAGTGGTCTTGTTGGTGACTTTGCCCTCTAACTGTGCGATCTGGGAGCAGACTGTACAGAACTAGACTTAAGACACACAGGTGACAGGGAAGTGCCAAAGGTGACACCGGATTACGCTCTCTCCGACCAAGGCCCTGGTGGTTCTGTTAGTAGAAACAGTGAGGGAACTTGTAGGACATAATTATTCACAGGAACAGAATACAGACAGACAGGAGTTAGGAAAACAAGAACTTCAGGTCTAGCGAGCTTGAGTTTCATGTGCTGGCTGACATCCAGGTAGGAGTGTCCGCAACTAGGTGGACATTTGGGTTGCGAGTTAGGGAAGGTGTCAGGGGTACGGGATAGAAGTTTGACAGTCACCTGCAGAGGGGTGGAATCAGCAGTTGGAAAAGGAAAGAGAATGCTAAGGGAGAAAGAGGGTGAAGGGTAAAGCAACCTGATGAACACACAGGCAAAGGGAAGAAAGGAGGAGGAAGGATTTCTACAGAAAAAAAATGTGTAGAGCAAAGCGGGCCGAACCATGTCCAGGTCCGGACGTAGCAGTTACCGTTAATACTTTCTTTAAAATGTTCCTGGACCAAACACATTTGGCAAATGTTGGATGGCACTGAGTTCTTTCCAGCAAGACTTCGAGAGCCTTTCCTGGTGCTCTTCACACATTAATTAAGAACTCAGAGTCTGGGGAAAGTTCAGCTTTGCCAAATAAGTCAGGAGGAATAAACCAACAGCAGCTATACCCAGAGGGCTTGCAAAGGAGGCTGGTAGCAACTAACACCGTCCGTCCAACAATAAATTTAATAGGTAAAAATATCAATTCTTTAAATATCCTGAAGTTATCAATGATATCATTCATGTTTCTTCTGCTGTGAAATAGTTTTTATATAAACACGTAAGACAATTTACAAAAAACTAATTTATGAGGTGATCAAAAATGCAGTGGATGTTTACATTAAAAAAGAATTACAGTAAAAGACACAGTTCCATTCATCCCCCTCAGAACACACTCCCTCACTTTGAACACGCTCATCCCATCATTCTTGCCACGTTCTGAAGCAGTCTTCTTTCGTATCTTTAGTTGTGCTGTTATGGCCACTTGAATGTCTTGAGTTAATTCGAAATGTTTACCTTTTGCAGTCATTTTGACTTTGGGGAAGAGCCAGGAGTTACACAGTGCCAGATCCAGTGAATAAGGTGAACGAGGACGCACTATATTTTAGAACCCACCTTTAGAGTAGAAGGCGATCAGCAACAGCATTCACCATTCTTTTGCCTCTGGAACACACACACACACACACACACACACACACACACACAAGAAAGAAAGAAAGAAAAGCAAAGCAAAGCAAAGAAAAGAAAAGAGGAGAAAAGCCTGGCTGACAGTTAACTCTGGAAGCCAGGATTTAATATTTTAAAAGACAAGCTTTCAAGAGCATCATCTTAAAAAGCTGACCTTAGATATGATTGCTTTGGCTTCTTCTATAGTCTTCTTTATAACTTCCTTCATTTTTTCATTTGGAGCTATAAAAATAAAAAAGGAGAGCGAAGTCAGCAAAGACGGCCTTTATAAAAGTTCTCTGACTCTGATGGTCATCTTCTGAGTCTGGGATACGGAAACTGAGAGAGCGTGTAGTCTGGAATTTAGGACAGGGAATTTAGGATCTGGCGACGGGAAGTTAAGATCCCACACAAGAATGGAGGTCTGGCGTGAGCTTTATGCAAAGTGGCAGAGGACAGGCGTACATGTCACTGGATAGACTGGGTCAGCCAACGTTTCCTGCAAAGAGCCAGAGAGCAAATATTTTAGGCTTCCCAGGCTGCTGTGCAGCTACTCAACTTGGCCACAGTAGCACAAAAGCAGTCACCGGCTATACTTAAATGAATGGGTGGCTGCATTCCAGTAAAACTTTATTTACAGACACAAACAACTATGATCCATTAATTTCCTGATCTCTAGACAAGGGGGAAAATATCACAACTTGAAAGTTTAGAACCAAAAACAATGGAGAGAACATTTTCATTTAGGGAAAATGAGACATATATTCTTAATAAACAATACTATTAAGTATACACTGAAATTACATTAAAACAGAAACGGTCAATTAAAGGACACTGGTTTAAAGAAGAGTAATGAATAACTGATTTGTAAGAGATTTTTTAAAAAAAATTGATGTCCAGCTGGCTGCATTGCACTCAGGAGGCTGAGGTAGGAGGATTGCCATGAGTTCAAGGCCAGTCTGGGCTACAAAGTGAGTTCAAGGCCAGCCTGAACCATGCAGTGAAACCCTGCCTCAAAAAAAGATAATAAATAAATAAATAAAATTGATGTAATCCCTTCTAAAAGCACAGAATCTCTTCAAACTGAGAATGAGTTTAGGAATAAAAAGATGTGGAAGACAACCATTTTCCAGGTTAAAATTCAAAGGAAATAACAGTAGTAATTCCTAATATTTAAAAAAAAATTATGTATTTTTTTGAGCACATAAAGTCTTTGTTGTAATACTGTTTTATATTTCTACTCCTGACAGTGTTTTAGGGACACAGTAGATCCTTGAATGTTTGTTAAAGAGACCAATTATGTGTATGCTAAGTGTTCCACCATGTATTAAAGCAATTTGCACCAGAGAGAGGTGAAACTAAAAGATCAAGCCATAGAAAGTCACCAGTACTGAGACATTTTTGACCAATAGATAAGTAACTACAGATATGGTAATTTCATACGGTTCACCAAATATACCTATATGCTAACTACAATTTAGACCAAGAAGGCAGAAGTTTCTTATCGACCTAATTCATTGTAGAAAGTCTGTACAGAAAGGGTGAAGTTAATTTTTCAACTGAAAGAACTGCTTTCATGTTACTGATACACTCAGGCATGCATGCAAGAGAAATGCTTGGTTACCTTGCCCATTCCTTCGTCCAATGTCATCCTTTTTAAATACTGCGCCCCCACTGGGCACACACCTTTCACCCCATTCATCCTTTAATTTCAGCTCTTCGATCTGCTCATCGGTCAGTCCTTGCATATTAGGAGGCAGAAAGATGCCATGCTCTGCTAATTCTTCCATTTCTTAAAAACAAGGGAAAGTTATATAATATGTATCACAACCAACACCTTAGAACCCACTGGAATCAAGCTCCCGAGGGTCAGGGGCCTAGTTCATTCCGTTCCGTATTTTACTTAACACACATCACTAGCAATGTGCCAGATATGCTTCTGACCCTTGACAAAGTCACCAGTCCCTCCTTGGTCATGGGAAGCAAGAGAGCTTAGGAACTGGTCCCAGTTCCAGGCAGTCTGGGGACACAGTTTGTATTTCTAAGCCTTTGTGCTATGTAGTGCTGCCTGGAATTCAGGACGTGCAAAATTAACCCCCAAAACTAAACACATATTCATACAGTTTTTCCAAGTGGGCTCACACAGGTAATTTCATTTACTGCAACCTTGTGAGTGAGGCAGGCAGGACAGTTACCAACAGACCCATCTTCCTTAACCGACAAGTCCATCAACTGAGGCTTGGTCAGAGCACTAGGTTAACACTTCATGCAACACTTAATTCAGGTGAGTACTTCATAAACTTAATTTATGTGACTTCATGAATAATTTACACAAGAAGGTGGGGAGGATTAAAGGCAGATTATGTATAATTTCTTAAGTTTACTGTTTCTAAAACAACCTTGATATTAAATGTTATTTTAAAATGGAAGCATTTGAGGAGAAAATGAACTAAGCAACTTATTCTGTAAATTCAAAGTGTGGAGCTGAAGGGAAGAGTGATGCTGGTGAGTTTAGAATGCACCGATTTCTGCTGCAGTGACCAGTGTCCAGGCTGGCTCAGGCGGGCACCTGGGCCCTAACCTTAGGAACCCAAGGTTTAATGAGTGCAGCTCCCATCCCCCAGCTGCTTAAAAATGTGACCTGGGAGAGAAACAACTGGCATTTAACTCAGTCCCACCACCTGTTCCACAGGGCTGTATTGGTATAGGTCTCATTATGTCTTTACAGTGCCACCTTCACAGTGAGGAAGACAGGCGCAGAGGGAAGAGGGAGACAGAGCAAAGCCAGCAGCTCTGCAAGGTTTCAGTGGAGACTGGTTTGGGGGTGAATATATGTGGATTAGGAAAAACATAAAGCCATGCATCTGAATAGTGAGCATGCCTCTAGAAAATGAAGGTATTATTTTTGGTAAGGCTTATTTTTGGTAAGTTCCCTTTATGTAAATTATTTATGAAATAGTCACGTTTCATGAACAGACTATGACCCTTAACGTACTTTAATAGATTTGTTATTTGTAATTTTCACGATGATGTAGGTACTTCAAATATACACTAATAAAAATTTTTTATTTTATTTTTTGGGGCGTTACTGGGAATCGAATTGAAGACCCTGCACTTGCCAGGCAGGCACTTAAGCCACTAAGCTATATCCCCAGCCCAAAATCTTTAAAAATTAAATCCAAAAAATCAAAAGTACTGTGAATTAGAAAAATCATATAAAGCTACCAATTATTTGACATATGGTACACTAAAAACTCATATACATAAATTATTTATAAAGGGAATATAAATTACATATAGCTATAGAAGCACCTAATACTAATAATATCCTAGTCCACACGTTAAGTTCTAGAGCTGCGTTGTCAAATGTCGCAATTACTATTCACATGTGACTGTTTAAATTTAGTTAAAATGAAATAAAACTAAAAATTCAATTCCTGGGTGGCACTAGCCACATTTCAAATGCTCAGCAGCCACGTGCGCCTTAGTGGGTACCGACTAAATATGTCCATTCTACTGGCCAGCGGTGCTTTAGGGAGTATTTAGAGGTGGGCGATCAAACGCTGGAACAGGAGCACAGGACTTGTGTAACCAAGGCAACGGCAAAGGACGCCAAGGCGTTCTCACAGGCCTCTTACTTTTGAAGGCCTTCCCAAAGGCAGGGGGCCTCACCACCGGAAACTGGTTTACCCCAGAGGTCTTGGGATAGGGCACTCACCCTTGGGAAACCCACTCAAGTATCACACTCTACCCCCACACACACTTGGTCGAGTCCACTGTATCTGCTCATCGGCCCGGTCTTTTGGCTCCCTCCTACTCCCGCTTATTCACAGCACCCTAAATCCTGGCTTCGGACAGTTGGTCACTCTCGGCCTCAACCGCTGTCCACCTCCGAGCTGGGGGTGCCAGATCCACCACCACTTTTTCGATTTGTAAAAACCCCTGGTTAGACCTAGGGTCCCGCTTCACCCTTCGCCGCTGTCAGTCTTTTCAAACCTTCATAAACGCGGAACCCCGGCCACAGCCCGAGATCCGTGTCGATCCCGCCCGATTTCTAGCCCGGATCGCCCAGTGTCTTCGAGCCCCTCGGCCGCACCTGAGCACAGCCGCTGCACCTTGAGCCGCCCGTTGTAGACCCGGGCCACTTGCACCGTGAGCTCCTCCAGCTCGGTGCTGCCCGGCGCCTGCAGCAGGAACTGGCTCTCGTCGCCCCGCTTCACGTGTAGCAGAACCATGGCGGCTCCGGAGGTCAGGTCCACAGTAGGATCCGCCGCAGCCGGCCTAGCCGAGGACAGCGGCGACCCACCAACTGCCGCTTACGGGCCGGAACCCTGAAGCTCGGTCGCCCGCGGAGCAGGGGGGCGAAACTGCACTCGCTCCCGGAAGTGGCGGTTGCCAGGACAACAATTAAACAGTCAGAAGGGCTTCCAGCACAGGTCAGAATCCGAGGGTGGGCAAGCTGAGGCTCTCAGAGACACGGCCGTCCACACCCATTGTTAACTGCTGCCTCAGCAACAATCCGCACCCGGAAGGGTCGCACAGTCCCGCTCCCGGAAGTGGCTGCTGTCAGGGCAACGCAAACACGCCTCCTAAGGCCCGAGATTCCCCCCAGGGAGATGGAGAATTGAGTCTGGAGTTGCTAGGTCGGGAATGAATGGCGTGGTGGAAAGCAAAAAATCAAACTCTCTACCAGACGCCTCACAGCGACCCCAGAGTCTAGCCGTAGCTTCCTCCGCTCAGGGTCTCCACTTCCGGAAACGCCTCCTCCTTCTTCCGGTCTGGGGGAATTTGCAGCTGGAGGTTGTCGCTGGTCTGGTTTTCAGGATCCACGGGTTTGGGGAAGAGCCAGTACTTATTTGTGCAGACTGAGTCCAATTCGCACATTTAGAGTAGCTCAAGTAGCTGCTGCCAAAGCAATCTTTCCCAAAGTATTAAGCAAGGTATTTTCCCACAAATTCTTAACGAAGGGTAAGTGGGGTCCGGCGTAGCTCTGTGTGACAAAGGAATCAGAAATAAATAGGCCGGCCCTGGTGGGCACGCACCAATCCCAGCACTTGGGAGGCTGAGGCAAGAGGATCGCGGCCAGTTCGAGGCCAGCCTGAACTACAAAGCGAAACCTTGTCTCAACCGAAACAAAAACAACAGTGAGAGTGGATATCTTATTAGATACCATATGTGAAAACTTGGAGTGAACTCCCCTTCCCCTGGGGAGTGTTACACAAACCTTCTTAGACTTCCCCCTTGTGAGTGACTGACCTAAGCTGTTGCAAAATACATAGAACTTGAATAGTGTGATCAACACTTTGAGAATTTAGGCCGTGACAAGGCTAAACTTTCAACACCCAGAGCTTGGGCTACAGAGTGGCAAATGCTGCTAGCTCAGTGGGTTCTGAATTCCAAGGCCACACAGATAGTATTTGGTGTGTTCTTGTGCCTTGTGTTTAGTTTTCTGTCAGTATTTTAGGTACTTGCATTTCTAGAGTGTTGGAGACCACTATGAAGCAGCCCTGAGCAGGATTTCAAATTAACTAATTGGCTTTCTGTTTATCTGTGAGCCTGTCCAACGCCTAGGCCCCTTGCCTGGTGATGGGAGATGATTCATAGTAAGTGAACCTCTATGAATCACTGGTCCTGGCTGAGGTCGATAGTGGCCGATGAGGCCAGAGATACCTCAAAGGGCAAGATAAGGTCACCACTGAAGACACCTGGCTCAGACCCAATTAAATAGATAGAGACTGCAGCTGCAGTCCTGTTCCCACCATAAATGTCATCACGGAGATAAGACAGTTCTCCTAAAACTGGCACAATTTACTACTTGGAGAAGTCTTTGAAATGACTCCCAAGGTCCTGCTCATTCCCTGCTTTCCTCAGAATCCTCTCTTTGTTTATTATGAAAAATAAATACAGGCGGCCAAGAGAGGCTCTTTGTCTTAGCCCTTAAGATAGTTGCAGAGTCAAGAACTCTGCCAGGGGCTTTGATCCTCCTGGAGCCCTAAAATCATACCATTTGTCTCATTTATTTAAGCCTTCGCTGTACACTCATTCGGAAGATTGGGGATCTAGGCTGGGTCCCCGATACTAGAGCATCTAAGGACCATTTGCGTCATTGATGGATTTTCAAGCAATCCATCAATGATGACCTTCTGGGTCTAGATAATTCTTTTTTAGCAGTGATTATTGTAGACAGCTAAGTTAGATTGAAATTAATATGCAGTTGAGAGGGATTGGGCCCTGGAAAAAGTCAGCACAAAAGACTAGACATGCAAAGATTGAGGCTTTCTTTTAGAGAAAGCCAGACCTCAAGATGGTGATGCAATAGTTAGGCCCACATGCTTCCCTAGAGACAAACAGCAACTTGAGATTATACTGTAATCAGCACCACCTGGTCCAGTGGGCCCAGATAGGCATCGGACACATAGGTAGATCTGAACATCTGGATTCATCCCTTTCAGGAATGCCTTTGTTCTTTCCATACACTCCTGGTATGTGAGTCGATATTAGTTAAGTGGCTACACAGTAAAACCTTGGATTGTGAGCATTCCATAACACAAACATTGCTAATAAATTTAACTTGATAAATGGGTGATGTCTTACAATACTAGTGGTATGTGATGCCAAATATCACATGGTTGCAACTGAGCCAATGTGGGATTATGGGCGATCACCTCCCAACAGCAAGAGGTTATGGAGGAGATTGGGTTAGCAGAGGAGGAAAAGGTGGAGGAATCCCTCACTTCAAATGAAATTAGGGTGATGTATAAAGTATTGGCAACAGCAAAATTTTGTAGAAAAGCACCACCCAAATAAGGCTGTAGCAGTGTGAGCAATGAAATCTGCTTAATGACAAGGCAATGTCATGTTTCCATGAAATCTTCAAAAGGAAACAAAAGCAAATATCTGAGATAGGTTCCTCACTAAAGTTGCACTAAAAAGATTCCATGGAGCCAGCAGATGGCAGTGATTCCCTTAGTGAGACTGAAAGTCATCCTACTCAGTCACCATCTCTCATCTCCCTCACACCAGCCATGAAGATCTTCAAAGGTAAGTGCAGAATATTTTTTCTATATGTTGTATTTTCTTTACTTTGTATTATATTACAGCATTGTCATCATTTTTATATGAATACTTTTGGGTTGTGGAACAAATCACCTTAGTTTCCATTATTTCTTACAGAGAAATTTGCTTTGATATACAAGTGCTTTTGGATTACAAGCATGTTTCCAGGGTGAATTATGCTCGCAAAACATGCTTTTACTATGCTCATAAACCTATAGTTTGATTGTAGTTTGACCCACGTTATACCCAAGTTGTGATTTTGCTGTATAAATTACTACTCGGGACCCAGGAGCTGTTCTCCTTAGTAAAACTCAAAACTTCCTCCTTTGGTAACATTATTCCTTGATGCTGTGAGATCATGAACTCAGGATGTTAGGAAAAAGGAAAAGAAACAAGTAGGAGCTCAACTGGACAGGTTCATTTCAGAACAAAGCCAAGGGACAGGGACAGCTCTGACCAAACCAGCAGCTCCCCTGCAGACTATGGGGTCTTCTGCTGGCTCCTCGGGAGGGGGAGGTCCGTGAGAGGGGGTTGTGGCTCCTGCCAAGGACAAGGCTTCAGAGAGCACAGTGGTGATGGCTGCCCAAGGACAGGGCTTATCAGTAGCAGGGGTGAGACTGTTGAGTCCCCAGGTGCAGCTGTGCTGGGAGGGGCAGTTTAGTGGGGTCTTGGATCAGGATGGTAGTGATTGGATTCCTTCATGGCACACCTGACATCTAACAGACTGGGAATTATTTTTCCTGTATCAATACTGGGCATGAAGCCCAGCGTCTACTGATGAGCTTCACCCTCAGCACACCCCACCCCTTTTTCTAAATTTTGAGTCAGGGTCTGAGCTGTCCAAGTGGACTCAAACTTTCAACCCTCTTACCTCAGCCTCCCCCAGTGCTAGAATAACAGGCAGGCAGCACCGTGCTTGGCTAGGTCTGGATAATTCAGAATGGTGGCTGCTGCATGTCAGGCAGACCAAGAGAAAAAGGGCAATTTTTATGTATTACTCAGTTTGTTGTTTTTAAGCCCTAATACACTACAGATCATTAAATCATTTGTGAACCCCTCTGATCCTGCTCCCTTCTTCCCCTTCATCAGAAATAAACTGCTCTTCTGAATTTATCATTTCCATTGCATGTTTTTATTTATTATTTTTATTTACTTATTTAATTTTTGTGGCACTGGGGGTTGAACTCACAACCTTGTGCCTGACAGACAGGTGCTTAAGCCACTGAGTCAAACTCCCAGCCCTAGTTTTTTGAGGCAGGGTCTCACTGTGTAGCTCAGGCCGATCTTGTGCTCGCATTGTAGCCCAAGCCAGGCCTCAAACTCACAACGTTCCGCCTACCTCAGCCTCCCGAGTGCTGGGATTAAAGGCGTGCGCCACCACGCCCGGCTCTCCATTGCATGTTTTTATACCACTAACACATGTATGCATCCCTAAACAATCTATTGTAAGTTTTATGTAAATGGTGTCTTACTGTATTATTTTGTAACTTAGCTGTAATGTTTGAACCAAGGGCCTCAAATATGCCAGGCAAGCACTCCATCACCAAGCTATGTCTCCAGCTCATGACATTCTTGAAGTGACGAAGTTGAAGGAAGCAGATTAACGGTTGGTGGAGGCTGAAGACAGAGGAGAGGGGCTGTGGTGGTGGGGGGTATGGGGAGGCCAACACGAGGGACCCCAGGGTGACGGAAAGGTCCTTACTGCTGGCTGCACACCCTGTTGGTACTATTGTGCAGGACTCGCGCTGTGCAAGGTGCTCCCGCTAGAGGAGGCTGAGTAAGGCACCAGGCTCCCTCTGTGTTACAACTTCCTTTCTTTCCACTACACGACTCCACCATTATCTTAAAAAGATTTTTAAAAGTCTATTGTTCTGTATCTGAAACGTAATCAAAGGTTAATGAACAACTAAACTATTTAGGATCCAAAGTTATTGTTCTGAATATCAATCAAAAAGGACTGGATAAAGGCAACACTTCTAGAAACTACTTGCTGTGGTCTTTTTGACCAGTTTAGTTTTTTGTCTGGCAGCTGGTGTCCTATTTCCCCTCTGCCTCCCAGCTGGTTTTTCTGCTGCGGATAAGAAAATCATCATTCATTCATTATTCTCAAGCTAACAAGATTTCCAATGAGGGACTCCTTTATGGAGTAAGCCCAGGGGCTTCTTATTGACAACTATTAATCTTGGAAAAACTGTCTTCTTTACAGTAAATGTTATATGGAGAAATGATTATATGAAAATAAGGTTTAGAGTTAAAATATCTGATTTGGTCATAGAACCTAACTTATGTTCCCCAAATACCACTGAACTTGTATGTGGGAAGCACAAGGAAAATGGCTGAGAAAAACTCTTCTCTTTCAAGCAAAGTAGTCAGCATGGTAAAGACAGGTGTATTTATTTCATATGACAGCACATTTCACAGGATATGTACAGAATATCTGTATACCACTGATATTAATACTGTACTTCTATAAAGTATATAGTTATAAATATTATATGCCACATAAGCAATAAAATTCTTACATACATATAAACAGCAATCTACTATAGAGGACAAAGAATTCACAAAGAGATCCTTAGTGTCTAATTTCCGCTCTGCTTTGAACAGAACTGGTAAATATTTAATAATACACAGAATAATGGCTAGTTATTTGCAGCATACCTTTAACTTTTATAACTTTGTGCATTTTCAGCAACTTGCCAAATATAACTTTCCTGACAAAGGTTGAGCTGCTGCTGATATGTATACTTTAGACAGTAGTTTATACTCAATAGGAAACATTGCTCACAGAACTGCAATTGGCACTAGTGAAGTTAACCTAACAATGAATTATTTTGCAAATGGAGAGCAAATACCATATACACTAATCACATAGGTGTTAAAGCCACAATTTCAACAAGTTAATTCACATTTTGAAGCACACTGCTTATGTAATACTGCTGTTTAAAAGACCCTACTGCCAAAATGATCAGAACCCCCCAAAAGCAAAATATAAAACTCACCACAGTTATTTCTAATAGCAAATCCTGGCTGTTAATAGTGGATTACTTCTATAAATATAATATTTTGATAACATTTGAGCATTTAGAAAAGTGCTTTTTCCTAATAGATTTGCTTTAGGTTTTAAGTGCAATGCAGTTTGCTGTGCTTTTACACTTTACATATTCTTAGCCATAAACTCTATTTTTTAATACTTTCCCAATATGCATCTTTAAAGGCTAAATGTGGACCTAGGAATTTTGATGGACATATACAACTCTTTATATATATAAAAGGAATGTTAATATAAGTCAATGGGTAAAGATGATTTTAACTTAAACTGACAACAAAATAACTATTGCTCAAGGAGTTCTGATTGGTTTATTTAATGATATCAAAATACTACATTCTGTAAAAATTCTGTGTACTTCATAAAATTAATAAAAGCGGGATCAGTTGCATACTGGCAGTGCAGAAGACAAAATCCACAGCTAATTTGAGGTATAGCCTCTAAAAACTTAAAGCAGCATCAGAAATGTGTTGTGGAGCCTCTTGGGGAGAAGAGACCATACTGGGTATGTCCCTGGGCCAAAGCACTCTGGGGACAGCTGCTTTCCCTGCTAAAAGCAAAGTTCCAGAGCAAAAGCAGCAAACAGAAAAGCACGGGAAGGAAATGGCTAACATATCCCTTAGATGTGCAGAAAGAAGAGAGGATGTTTAACTCTAACACTTCTCACTGAACTCGGTAGTATGTGCCTTCCCTACATATAAGGCCACAGTACTTTTTCAAGGGGACTAGAATAAATGTCCACATGACAGTGACCACAAAATATGTTGCTGCCAGCTGCAAGAACCTCCTCCCAGAGGAAGGCATAAGGAAGCCCTGGAGTAGAAAGTAACAAGGGTGTGTGTATTTAAAGGGCTAGGGTGTGGAACAGTAGAAAATTTTGCTTCTCTAGAGAGATTTATTAGTTTCAGAAACAAAATTAATGAACTATTCCAAATTACACATGTAGCCATCTTTTTGGTAATGAGATATTGAAAAAGGCCTTTGTTAGAACTTGGTAAAAAAAATCTGGTCTGAGTTATATCCTTAGAATTTAAGAGTTTTGTAAATATGCAAATGTATGTATATGTGTGTATAGATAATTACACATATGTACACACATACATATGTAACATTTCTGTTAAAGCAATGCCTTTCAAAACTGTTTAACTGTAACTTTGGCAGCTCTTTGGTAAATACAAATACCAACTGTCAACAGTGCGCAAGAGCTGGCAGTAACGTCAGCTAAAAGTTGTGTGGGCATTCCAAGATTCTTCAGAGACTGACAAGGAATTTCTGAATAAGGACTACTTTCTAAGATAGTTTTAAGCACTTTTTATGGCTACTATTGTCTCCTACTCATCTGAAGAGAAACACACCAAGACTCCAGTTAATATTCAGAAGGATTTTTCCTTATTTCCAATATACACATATTCCAACTCTATTCACATCAAATAGTGGTATCTTAGGAAGATATCAGTGCACTTAACAATTATTGCACAGAATGAATAACTAATGCCCAATTCTTCTGGCTCTACCCTGCCAAAACTAAAAAACAAACAAACAGACAACCCTTCCCCCTTTCTGTAATATAACATCATCTTTCTGTAAAGTCCTGTGTGGGAGATGCCTTAGATGCTGAGGTGCTGAAGGCATCGGCGGCAGGGCTGGTGCTGGGCGGCAGCAGAGGGACAGGAGGTGGAGGTGGCCTTCGAGATGGCAACGCACAGAAAGAAACAGGTGTGCCTTTGCTCCAGTCATCATCAAATGCACTTGGCTGATTACCCAACGAGTCTGGACAAACTGACTCTGACTTCCCTTTTACACCGAAGTCATCTTCTTCCTCGAAGGTTACCCATCCTTTCGGATTGCTTGTTTTCACTGTAGACTGGGCCTGCAGATCAAAATTGTCCTTAAAACAATCGCGTGAAGATGAAGGCTTGCTTGTGTTCTGACCAAGAGGCATCTGAGAAGGGAAAGGACTGTTCGTAACAGGCTCTTCTTTGGAGAGCCATGAAGTTGCCTCCGATTCTTGAGAAGGGGCTCTAAATGGGTTTCCAGGAACAGCAGTCCTGTCAATGAAGGGATTTGTGCTGGTCAAGCTAGTAATAAACGGGTTTGGAGAACCTCGCACATTTTCCTGGGATTTACTCCGGGACGGAATTGGAGGCATGGTTGGCATGCAGCTTACAGAACTCAAAGTATTAACATTACTTTGCGTTGCAGAAGGCAACTGAATTAACTTCTTTGGGTCTGGGGTTAGCACAGGTGACGTCTGAACAGATAGCTGAGCCTTTGATACAGCAAGCAGATTAAATGACAGATCTTCAAATGGGTCACTCTTTGATAGTGATTCTTGTTTGAAACTTGAGATGCCATTTGTTTTTACCTGGAAAGGAAAGAGAACACTGAATAATCAGTTTATTTTTTATTAATATTCTCTATTCTTCCTGTCTGAATTATTCTTTTTGGGCAAGTACAAATTTAGAAATTAAAAAGAAGCTCTGTGTAGCTTGTTAGTCTGGTGATAATAGAGTCAAACAGCTAAAATCTTACTCTAAAAACTACTAAGTTCTTTTATTAAATCCACATATTTTAAATCTCAAAAAAATTTGATAGAATTTATTTCTGTCATCCAAATTCTGAAATAGTAAGAGAACTGTACAGAATTAACAAATTTGTCCATGCCCAGTTCTTTTAAATTTTAACATGTACCTAAATGCACAGTCAGGACTCAGGCTGCATCTGTGTAAGCTTCCAACACCTATCTATGAGGATGATGTGGTTTCACTGTTTTTTTAAAATATATTTTCAATTAAAATTAATGTTACTGATAGGACTTCACATTTAATGGTTAAAGTTAATTTTATTTGTATATTTGTATCCATAAGCTGTAGAGGCATCTTTTCCTTTTCTCCATGGAAAAGTAAATTTTCAGTTGTCTTTTAATGTAAGTTCTCCTTTGAAGGATAAACAGTGAATAATGTGATAACTTTCTTTAACTGACCTTCTTTATCTTGTTGAATTCCAAAATAGGTGTGCTATTTATAACCAAATGCAATGACGGTTTAAAACCAGGGGAAAAAATCTATTTTTAGTTTGGTGTATTAAATTTTTTTTTTTTTTTTTTGGAATGGGCGATGACTCATCTGGTTTCTTCAGGCTGAAGGGGGTCGTAGTTGTTGATCGGCAGTCAGGGGTGCTCTGCAGAGGTTCTATCTAAAGGCCCTCAATAGATACCAGGCATTTTTATCTTGGGTAGGCACACAGCTTTAAGTCTCTGTATTCCATTTTGCCTCTAGGGGGTAGGTAGGCCACGCACACAGGCAGAGAAATATTGAACAGTTCTTTTCAACATGGAAGGGCTGAACATCTTCCAGTGCTTAAGAATGCATTCCAAAGGAGTAAGGGGCTTTGGCATTGAGTTGTCCATGTCGCCATCCAATGATTTCGGTGGAAGACCACCAAATGATACTAGGGAATGAAACTCCCAACCTACTAGATGTCCGGTACAAGTTTGTGTTCTCTAAAATCAAAGAATGAATTTTAGGAACAACGGAGGTTAAGAGCAGAATATATTTATTGAGAGGAAGAAAGTTTCTGTCTGAGAGAGAGACAAGGGGTCCCAAGTGGGTTGCCACTGGTATATTGATTCTAAAATCAAAATGAAGCTGTGCCCCTAAGTATCACCATAAACTGGTAACAGAAGGACATGTTCAGAACTATTTCATGATCATGCAAAATTTTGCACTCTTCTCCTAAATCCCTTTAAGCCTGTTCATAAAAATGCTCACTGGGTGGAATACAGTCATGGGACCACTGGGTCCTGGGAACAAATTAGCTCATGAGGCATTTCATTAATTTTCTTTCTTTTTTTTCTTTTTTTTTTTTTGGGGGGGGTACCTGGGATCAAACTCACGACCTTGTGCTTGCCAAGCAGGCACTTGTGCTGCTGAGCTAAATCCCCACCCCAATTTTCAAACAAACAAACAAAAAAACAAGTATTTTTTTCAAAGTTAACAACAAATTTGTGCCAAATGAAGGGGTCATGAGACTTTCAAGTATATTCTAAATGCATTAAAGGTAAACAAATATATATATGAAAATAGACTTGACATGAAAATTTATTATAGTCATTATAAAATTATAATTACATTACCAATAATTCCTGGATTATTGATGATTAATACCACAAAATGGCGATATCTGGTTGGCTCTAGGACAAAATTTTCCTGTGGCAGATAACATAGTTCACAACACACATTACAGGAAAGGAAAAGTTTACTCTTCACAGCTTAGAATTGTAGGCCATATAAATGCTACACATCTAAATATCTTTATTTTCATATATAATTTTTATTTTAAAATAAAGTAATTTGATAGAAGCAGAATCATTTTTTTCAACTGAACTTCAAATTTCAATGACAGCCACACCATCATTCATTATATTAATTTATAATCTGAGAAGGATTTGGGATGACAGCATTAAAACGGTTGATATTTTTACCGAGAAAGGTGTTGGAAGGATGGTTAAATAATCTTGCTATTATATTGACTTTCATCTTTGTAAATTGGCAATTCTTCCTTACTGAAAAGAATCTTGCTACTAAAACTCTTTGGAAAAAAAATACTTCCCCCAAAAGAAAGCTAAGAAAAAAACAAAACAAAACAAAACAAATTTTGTGTTCATGTAATTATGCCATTGTTAAAACCAAAAACCAATTTGGTTTTGCTAATCAGGCTTTCATATACCTACAGTTTTACCTTCTTGAAGTTATACTGTTTAGTTTTGTTAATTTTCATTAAAAAAAAAGAAGCAAAAAATGGTAAGGCATTAGCAAGACCAACTAAAATGATTCCTAAAAATCCAAAATACTAAGAAAAAGAAAATGCAGGTTTTACGGTATGATAGTTGAATTTATTAATGTGGACAGGTGGTTTTAAAAAATGGGTGAAACTTTAGATGTATGAATCAAAAGATCCATACATCTAATGTTCTATGACAGATGAAAAGCACATGTAAGACTGATAAATAGTCAGATACCTGTTACCCTGATGGTTGCTCCTGCTTTGAGAAAAGGAATATAGACATCAAAGGAAAGAGTTAGGAGGACAAGTTGAGACCAACCAGCAACCCTAACAATTCAGTTATTAAATACTTTTAGTTCTAGCTTACACACAGAGCCCAAGAGCAACAGTAATTGAACATTGTAGCACAAAGACAATTGCAATTTCTTTTGTAATTTTATTGAATTAGGATCCCAACTTTAATTTTCTTTTTTTTCTTTCTCTCTTTCTTTCTTTCTTTCTTTTTTGAGACAGTGTTTCACTATGCAGTTTGGGCTAGCCTTGAACTTACTTTGTGGGCCAAGTCCTCCTGCCTCAGCCTCCCAAGTGCTGGGATTATAGGTCTGTGCCACCACATCTGGCTCAATTTTAATTTTGTTTCAGCTTGATTACCAACCAGTGCAAAGTTTTATTATTCTGAAAAGGTTTTCAGAACTTTAAAACATTTTCAGCATCCCATTATGAACGGAATGGTTACCATTACTACCTCCACAATTCTTGTGTTGAAGCCCTAACCCAGTGTGAGTGATGGTATTTGGGGCCTTTGGGAAGAGGTAATTAGAGTTAGAAAAGGTCAAGAGTTTATGGCCCCTGTGATGAGATTAGTGGCCTTAATGAGGAGAGACACCGAACTGTTGCACAGGTGCTGGCTTCCTCGACCCCTTCTCCTCAGGCACACACAGTGACAAGGTGGCTGTCAGCAAACCAGGAAGAAAGACCTCATCAGAACTCTCGCACGGTGGTGGCCTGATGCTGGACTTGCTGCATCTCCAACTGTGAGCACTAGGGTGGTGTTGCTTAAGCCGCCCAGGCTATGGTATTTTTTTGTGGCAACTTAGACTAAGACACAGCTTTAGGATAACCTATTGTCCTAATAGCTTTAGGATAACCTACAGAAAATGTACTAAATGGCATCACTTTGCAAAAGTACTACCCTACTGACAATTAATATTCATTTTAACAAAATGGTTAGGACCCAGGTTTGTTCTGCTTCTCAAATTTTCTGAAGGATGATACTATCGTTAATTTACTTTGCAATTGGTTAGTCTGAAGGTACAAGAAGGTAAGAAACTATTTTAGGGGAATTTCCTGCCTATTAAACATGAGACTTGAATTTTAGTGACCACTGTCTTAATGATCTCAAGAGTCAGGTTTATCAGCTCTGGCACTGGGTAAGAGTGGGAACAGGCTTAGACCAGGATGTACAGGGCTACTCCTCTCCATTACACGGATCTTGAATGCTGGGTGTTCTACTTGGCCTCTTCCCTCTCGGCCCACTAGCCTGTCAATACTATGGCAGTGAGCACCGTTACTTTCCTTGCTGATGGGTTTCCTGATGTCTAACTCTCACTTGATCATCAGCTGCTAACATGCTGGAAGTCATGGAGGAAAGTGAGGTGTTTTTGTTTTGTGAAGAACACATGTTAATCATTTGAATGAAAACAATCTTTTCTATATATATTTAGATTTCTATATAGAATTAGAGCGTCAAAGAGAAATCTTTCCTACATAGAATTAGTCAAGAACATTAAAATAAAAAAAAGTAAAGTTGGGTCACGTATGTTTTTATGTTTAAATTACATTTTACACTTGGGGCAGGATTAATAAACACTCGTAAAAAGTACCGAATGTTCAATTCTAGAACTACTCTATATAGCCAAAATAGCAAATTTGTTACATTTAAAAACCTCATCTTTGTCATATTTGAAGATTTTGTATATTTTTCAAGTGATAGCTACTTTGGAGAATAAGAATTAGATATCAATGACTAAAGCAAAGAGAAAATTTAGGATTTAAAATAAACATCTTTGTCATTTTTGATAAACTGACTATAACAAGATTTAAGATATAATGTACCAGGCTACACATAAAGCAAGTGCTATCATAAAGAAATCAAGTCATCTCAAAGGAAAACAGAAACTAAAACAATGGAAAATGGGGCCAGGTGTGGTGGTGCACTCTTGTAATCCCTGCACAAGGGAAGCTGAGGCAGAAGGATCATTGCAAATTTGAGGTGTTACATAGCGAGTTTAAGGCCAGCTTTAACTACATAGCGAGTCTTTCTCTCTGTCTTTCCCTTCCTTCCTCCCTCTCTCTGTTTCTCTCTCTCTCTGTCTCTCTCTCTCAAACCAAACCAAACAAAACAAAAAACAATGGAAAATAATAGAGAACAGCGCCTGCAGTCAGCGGCATGTTTCCACTGCAGTACTCTGTGTCACTAGCTGCTTCTCCCTGAGCACTGCAGTCTTCCCGGACAGTTTACTTGTCCTGAGAGCTTTCAGAGCACAGCACTTTATCTACTTCACAGTGGACTAAGGATACCCAAGTCATTACAGGCAGCAGGAACTAAGGCCTGCCTCTGCTGACACGGACACCTTCAAACACGAACAGACACTCAAAGTGGCTAGTGTGATTTGCCCTCCAATTACATCTTTAAAAATATAGTACCACAGATTACAAGAAAATGAGAAAAAAAAGTTGTGACTCATTAGAAGTGAGTGACAATAGTGATCATCTACTCTTGGGAGGATTTCTAGCATTATTATGTATCTTCAGCATCTTCAACTTTTTTGAACTAAAAAAAGTAGAATACTTTCTGATATTAATCAGATTAAGAGAATATTTTCTCTATATTATAAATCCTCCAGCTATTACAAATGTGACAGTAATCTATGAGTAACAACTGCTAACAATATTCAGATAGTTTTGAGTCCTATTTACTTCAGTGTCTACTGTTTACCACGTAGAAACATAAACTGCCAACTAGCCGGACATAACCATACCTCTAAAAATACATACAAATGATTAACTACCAATATATTTAAGGGAAACTGCCAATATGTATTATTTCTAAATTTTGGGTCTCTCCAAAGTTTAAAAGCAGATTATTAAAAACTCACACCTTTCTTTAGCCTTGTTAGCATTTTTAGGTTAACAATTTACATAAGACTACACAACAAAAGAAGAGTCTATTAACTTTTAAAATACTTTTCTTAAATATATGTATATAATGAATTAAGTAAACTATCACTCAAATTTTAAAAAGGAATTTACCTTAATGATTGCCCCTGAATAAAATAATTTGGTATGTAATCAGTAGAAAGAGGACAACAGTCTCTGTGATCAGGATTTTGCCTGCAAGGCCACGGCGTGCCCTTCTGTGAGACCACTCTGCTGGACAAGACTACTGCGCGAGCCCGAACCATCTACAGTGATCCAGTAAGGACTGTGATCATCAGAAATATCTAGGGAATATCTAGGCAGTACTACTCACATCAGGAGGAACTAAGAATTATTCTCTGTTTATTGGAAGTCAACTGCCATGTTAATGTTCATGATCTGATTTCTCTCCAGGAAGTAAAAGCCAAGACTAATTTATTATTGTGAGCAATATGAAAGGTGAATTATTACTGTTCATCTTAATATTTTTTAAATGTCTAAAACAAATTATAATCTTTAAATTTAAATTTAATTTAAATACTTTAAAAAGTCACAAACTTTTAGCATCAACATGAAAACCCCCAAAGATCTCTGGTTTAGGGTTACTCTCTGCAAATTTTTTGATGTAAGCAACACATAACAACAACAACCTAAAACCCTCAAAGAGCCAAATGTTATGTGACTACTTTGAGACATTCTTTTTTTTTTTTTTTTTGTCTTTTTGAGGCAGGGTTTTGCTATGCAGTTCTGGCTGGCCTTGAACTCACTTTGTAGCCCAGGCTGGCCTCGAACTTTCAGTGATCCTCCTGCCTCAGCCTCCCAAGTCCTGGGATTACAGGCATGCACCACCATGCCAGCTGAGACATTCATTGTTGAAGGTATATCTCAGATGCTATTAATACCAAATGGTACAAAGAAAACTAGTTTGCTATTTCTTATAAAAGCTAATCATTAAAATAAACGTGTTTCAAGTCTACATGCCTGCCATATGCAAAGACAACAGTAAACACTGAGACTTACTTGCAGTTGTGGCGAAGACTCTGAAGGCAAGCTATGGGATGACCTGCTTCGAGGCGGGGGTTGTGGTGGGGTTTCCAAAGTTGGCTGGGGGCTAGGCTGAGGCATAGGTGCTGCCATGGGGACAAGAGGCTCTTGTAACTTTTGAGCAGGTGGGGGCAGAGACGGCTGCACAGGGAAAGCAGCCTGAGGCTTCAGTGGTTCTGGAAGGAGGGTAGAGCCTAAAAACAGTGATGGCCACAGGTTAACTATACTCTAGAAAACCATGGTTCTTCTTTCTTTCTTTCTTTCATGAAATGTCAGGGGGACATTCTGGTTTCCTGCCCCCCAACCAGCAGCCTCATTTCTTGTGGTATAAAGAAGAAAGAGTGTCCCTATTGGAACCAGTTGTGGGAGGTGGCGGATGACAGAAGGTAAAAGCATAAAAGAAAGAGAAAGGAAATAATATAAAACCTAAGTGATATTTCTTTTTTGTCTTTTTTTTTTTTTTTGAGACAGGGTCTTGCTACGAAGTCCGTGCTGACCTTGAACTCACTATGTAGTCCAGGCTGGCCTTGAACTCACAGCCATCCTCCTGCCTCAGCCTTCTGAGTGCTGGGATTGCAGGCATGTGCCACTATGCCCAGCCCCAGCAGGGATTTTTTTCTTTTCTTTTCTTTTCTTTTTTTTTGTTGTGGCACTGGGGATCAAACTCACAACCTCGCGCCTGCCAGACAAACTACCGGCCCTACTTTTTTGATACACGGTTGCACTAGGTAGTTCAGGCCGGCCTTGCACTCACGTTGTAGCCCAAGCCAGCCTCGAACTCACAATGCTCCTCCTACGTCAGGCTCCCTAGTGCTGGGATTAAAGGTGAGCGCCACCACACCCAGCTTCAAGTGGGAGTTCTAATACTGTGAGTACCTTTTGATGACTCTGGTGGCTTGCTTTGGCTTTCTGGAGTCAGTCGTCCGGCGGATACCCGAGCATGGCTCTGTGGGGCACTGATAACTCCAGCCCGGGGTGGAATTATCTGAAATGGGAAATGTCACACTTGAGACATTTATTTTCAACATGCAAGGTCCTGTGAAATATATGCTCTTGCATCTCATTTACTCTCCTCTCTGGCAGTATTCCCCATCTTGACATTTCAATTGCTTTCTATTTAGAGCCACACACTGGTTACTGTGTAGAAGCATTATTAAGCAATATTTAGGGATTTAATTTTCAAAACACCTCTCATTATTTTACCATTCCTATTTTAGGCAGGTATTATTTTTATCATAAGCCAAGATCTGACTCGGTCTGATGAGGTAAAGGGCAAAGTCAATGTTGCCTTCAAGGAAAACACAGACACAACTTTAATTTGGTTTTTAAAGACTATGTTTTCCAGACTGTGAACTTGCTTGAACTTGCTGTGTAGCCCAGGCTGGCCTTGAACTCATGATAATCCTCCTGCCTTAGCCTACTGAGTGGTGGGATTATAGGCAATGCGCCACCACACCCAGTTGTGGGAAAGGGACAACTTTGAAGGATATGAGGTGATGGAGAGATGCCTGAGCAACTAAGAGACTTCAAAAAACCACATTGTAAGATTTTTAAACATACAACTCAAGATTCCAAATAAAGTATACCAGAACACTACTGGTAAAAAATATGGTTTTATCTTTTAATATGTTTGCTGAAGGCTCCACAAGCCCACAGTATTTTATTTTAAGCATAAATTAATATGAACTTTTAACCTCACAAAACCCTGACTTCCCTACCCTTCCCTACCCTTACAGTATTACACAAAATTCTTGTGTTAAGTGTGGCAGTGCATGGCAATTTTCCCTTTTCTGAAATAGAGTAGGTATAGATATCTTCAGGTGTACTCTACAGAAATTTCAATTTGGAGAGTAATATTACACAGAGGATTTTCCCATTGTCATACAGACAGCTACAACAGAAACTGCAAAAAAAGTAAGTCTATCTTCATGAGAAGTAGTTTCTTAGAGTCCCACAATCCTAATTTTTGGTAGTGTGATAGCTTTGAGTTCTCCAACATGTAAATATGGGTCTCTGTATCAGGCTGGTTTAAGTTAGTGAATACTGGTTTCCATTTTCTCTTTCTCTCTCTTTTTGACTAGGTGTTATAGCCCAGAGAAAAATTTCATTTGGGTAAATAATGGAAAAAACGTGTATTAAACAAAACATGATAAACATACAAAAAACTACAGATTATTAAGTAGAGAAAAAATCTTGTAAACTATTTGACTTCCTATTTTTAATGCCTTCAGAACCAATTTTAGTATACTAACTCTACCATATTTTTTCCTGCTAATTAAAATCTTTCCTATTAGCCAGGCATGGTGGTACATACCTGTAATCCCAGCACTCAGCCGGCTGAGGTAGAAGGATCACTGCAAGTTTGAGGCCAGCCTGGGCTACAAAGTGAGCTCAAGGCTAGCCTGAACTACATAGCAAGACCCTGTCTCAAAAAGACCAAAAAACAGAAACAAAAAATCCTTCCTATTGAAGGATATCTTGATGTCTACATTAATTGGTTACTGTTAATATAAATCACCTCCTGATATACTGAGAAATACTAAAATATTTATTTAGTGACCATGATTGTTTAAAGCATATCAATTTTTATCCAAACAATAGCTTATTTTGAAGAACAAGTAAAATAATGTTAGAGGTGAAAAGGTACCGTAGGGATCATTAGTTTCCTTTTAGAGCTGAGGAAGCAGAGGCATTAAAGGATCAAATGGTTTCCCCTATGTAACAAAGCTAATTAGCAGCAAACTGGAACCTAGAACCAAGACCCCAAAGCTCCCAGGCTTGGTGTCACCTACTGGTCTGGCTGCACTGGGTCCAGCAGGGCCCGGGCCTGTGAATCCTGCTTGAGGTGAAGGCTGACTGCGTCCTGGAACAAAGACATTACATCCTATGTTTAAGTGTTAAAACAAAAAAATAAAAAATAAATACAAAAACAAAACCCGAGAAATTGGCTATGTATATTCCAAGTATCTATTTCATGGTCCAGTTTTGAAAGTAACTACATTTAAGTGTTTTTACCTATATTTTCTTTCCGTGTTGTTCCAGGACTTTTGGGTGCTTGGAAGCAGGAAGGAAAAAACTTAGTCATAAATAAGGAATAAAACAGTATTGTATAACATTAGTTGGTCATTCTGTGTCATTATCAGCAGAAACGGGGCCTGAGATGGTAGCAAATCACAGTATTTAGCTTTGGATAAGAAAGATGGGTACTATTGGTCTTGAATGAAATATTCCAAAGAGAGAAAAGCTAGAATACTTAGAAGAACCTTCTTGGGAGATAAGGTGGCATTAGATTGAGTTCTTAAATAAATGAGGCAGAGATTTTATAACAAGTTGTAACAAATACAAAATAGAAAATATATTTCAGATGATTATCCTAAGTTTAAACTACATTCCTGGAAACTTTGCTACCCTAAAAACTTTTCCACTAGAAAAGAAATGTACTAGAGGATCACCAATCAAATACTTGAGAAATTTTCTGTATCCAGTATATCTGAAACCTTTTTGAAATTAGTATGACTCTCGGAAACTAAATCTTTGTGACCCAATTGACTGTATTTGTAAAAAAAAAAAAAAAAAAAAAAAGCACATTTGATCATGTCTTCCTGGAAGATAAAAGCTCTCATTACTTGTATTCACATTTTTATTTAAGCTCTACATTTTTATTTAAGAGAAATATAGTAGAAGCTTAGAGATATTTTTAATTTGGAAGATAAATGTCATTTATCTTGATCTGTACCAAACAAACCTAAAATGTCTCTCAGTTATAGAGATCGAACTAGAAAAGATTAGTGAACCAAGACTCAGACGTGATAACAAATGTAAATGTTTACCTCCAAATTCCTTTCTAGCAGGTGCAGGACTCCTAGCCCCTTATAGTTCACAAGAAAATATGCAGCAGAAATAAAATGACATTAAATAAAGAATTAAATGTCAAGATTTTCTGTAGTATTCATGGTAACAAATATCATGCTGGAATTAAACATATCTAGATACTATAAAAAATCATATATAAAAACTGAAATAACATTATGACCATATTTTAAAATAATAAATATATAAAGCATCATTAAATAATGTGCATGCTCTTTAGTGCTAGTCATAAAGTTTACAAAAATTAGTAAATTTTAATGATTTTATAAAGCCAGAAATGAGGATTTAAAAAAAATTAAACTTAGGTTTACATAAAAACAGTATAAGCCGGGCGTGGTGGCGCACGCCTTTAATCCCAGCACTCGGGAGGCTGAGGTAGGCGGAGCGTTGTGAGTTCGATGCCGGCTTGGGCTACAACGCGAGCACAAGGCCCGCCTGAGCTACATAGTGCGACCCTGCCTCAAAAAACCAGGGCTGGGAGTTTGGCTCAGTGCCTTAAGCGCCTGCCCTGGCAGGCGCGAGGTTGTGAGTTCAATCCCCAGTTTCGCAAAAAAAAAAAAAAAAAAAAACCAGTATACATACCCTACTCCATTGTATTAGCAAAACTAAAATGAATCACTCTTGCACACTGGTAAAAAAAAGGCAGCTATGAAAACTACCTGTTAAATACACTGTACCTGTCCTGTCTTTGAGAAAAGGCAAAAAAGTAGCAACAATTAAAAAAAAAAAAAAAAAAAACACCAAAACAAAAACCAATAAACCTGGAAGCTGGTGATATGAAAACATGGGATATTTTAAAATAAAGTGAAGGAGAAACTGGGGTCTAGCACAATGGAAACAGAGCAGTCACTCACCTGAAGGTGGTGGGGGTCTCTGTGGGGGCGCGGGGC
>RJWM01002527.1:0-77695 GCA_004363535.1 Dasyprocta punctata | reverse complement strand
GGGGTGGCCGCTTGGGCTCTAAAGTCTGGGAAGGCTCCCTCTGCTGTGGCTGGGTTGCTGGCTGAGAGTCGACAGGAGAACCTAAACAAGTACAGGAGGTAAGAAGATCAGGCACCACAGGAGCGCGGGCAGAAAGCAATGAACTTTCCATATATGTACAATGAACATTCCATTTTGTTGATTTTTAAAATGTGTTCACTAGTGTAGAAAAATGGCACACACTTTTAGTAGAAATAACAAAAGCCACCTACCAGGGCCGCAGGGATGCTACCACTACCTGACTCCATTCCTGGGCCCTTGCTGAAAGCTGATTTACTGAGTGTCCTATCAAGAAGGCATGGATTTGGTTTAAGTCATGTGTAGTCTGCTGGCCAGTAGACAGAAAGAGAAAGAAAAGCCCAAATATGTATGCGTGCTTACCCTATCCATAGAAAGTTGTCAATTGTACGACAGACAACCATAACAACACAGAAAAGGGATTAAGGAAATTTTTCATCTTGGGGCAGCGGTGGTGTCAGTGAATCTCCTTTGCATTGGCAGCTTATCGTCTGCACTGCCTCCCCTCTTGTGGTCAGGATACTCCACATAAGGGAACCCCAGCTCAGCATCGCTGGCTTTCTCAAGTCAAGCCATTACCCAGAACATGTCATATATTTCTTTTTCTGTTTTTTTTTTTTTTTTTTTTTTTTTTTTTTTGGGTAACGGGGATCGAACTCATGACCTTACGCTTGCCTGACAGGTGCTTGTGCTGCTGAGCTAAACCCCAGCCTGAAAATGTCATATAAAGCTTTCAGTACGATACACACTCTGTGAACTTGGAGGCCCTGGGGTTCTCGATGGAGCTCGACTTGGTCTGACGGGAAAGGAAGGCACAGGAGCCTCTGCTATTGTAGGTGACTGGCAGGGACTTGTCCGGGGTGAAGAGCCTGGGGAAGTGCCAAGGCCAGAACTTGAGGATGGCTGCAGATGCTGAGGAAGAAGTTCTTCCACTTCGGCACTATAGTCATCGACATCACCTAAGGAACAGCAAGGACATCAAAGATGCCACCATTTCAACTTGCTCAGAGATTTTTCTCACCTTAGATGGGTTTTCAGGGGCTCAAATACACAAACACATGAATAAAGCATGTAGCAGTGTATAAACAATTTATATACATAAAATTAGAATTAGTATACACACTCTTATGGAAAATATAAAGATACCTATTATCTCACAGCAACCTGATGCTGGGCTGACTAAAGGGGCTTTCACTGTGCCTGAGCAAC
This sequence comes from Dasyprocta punctata, assembly GCA_004363535.1. Lineage (NCBI taxonomy): Eukaryota > Metazoa > Chordata > Mammalia > Rodentia > Dasyproctidae > Dasyprocta > Dasyprocta punctata. The sequence continues at coordinate 76,429 of RJWM01002527.1, read as the reverse complement.
TAGAGCAGGGTTGGGGGGCTCAGAAGGTGACCACTCTTCCTCCAAGTCCATCTGTTGTGCTCTTTGGAACCGCCCCACCCCTCAGCCAGCCCTGGTCAAGCCACACAGCACCAGCTCTTGGGACATCCACACACTCCTGCCCTGGAAGCCTGGCCCACACTCCCCCCACCTCAGAGACCTCTCTGCCCTAACTGTACACTGCTTCCCCTCTAAGGTGTCCTTATCCCCACTATCTTAGGGCTGGAAAATGGGGTCAGGGTTCCATTTGCAACCTAATTCCAACTCCAGAACATTAATCTTCTACCTCTGAAAACTATATCCTATTTCTCTGAAGCCATACCACCAGGAATTGATGAAGCACCCACTACCCGACTTTCTACAGTAATCTCCAGGCAGCATCAAGGACTAAGCCAAAAACAAGACAGCAGGCTGAGGTCTATCATTTTTCTGTGACATTGAAGGCCATGTGGACAACCCATCCCACAGACACTCACGTCCACTCCTAACAGCACACCCTCAGACCCAAGTGCAAACACTGCATCCTGACAACCCACAGCCCTGCAATTCCTTCCCTCAGTCACTTGTCTCCTTTTCTCTTCAGCAGGACCCAGGGCTTGATCTGTCTCATTGTAACTCCCATCCAATTTTGTTCTCTTCTGTACCTCACTTCAGATTCTACAGATTCTACAGTTCTTCACTCAGCCATCCCCCTACCTCATAACTCTTTCATCACCCTTACTTAACAAAACCCCTACTGTGTGTCAATTTCACTGCTTAATCTTTCTGTAACTGTACTTGGCCCGGTGAGTGCTGCTGCTGAAGAACCCACATAGCCCTCACGATCATATCTGGGCTCCCAAAGTTGCTTGGCAATTACAGGATTTACCAATTGCCTCTTCCCTGCTGCCCTTCTCCTCAGGACCTTTATCCCAAATTTCTTAATTCTCCTCAAACTGTGGACTGCTTCCCTCCTGCAGATACTGTCAATGCTTAAACTTCATGGTGAAATCTTCAAATAGAGGCACCCTCCCCCACCACTGTCAACAAGATGGAATCTAATCAGAGTTGGCATTCAGGTATTTGTGGGTGGAGCTCATAGGTCCTACCCACCCCACATTTCTCAGTGAACTTGCTCTGTTATTCTGCTAACCTTTTCCAATATCGCCAGTCCTTTCACTTGTACCAGCACTTTTCCATCAGTACTAAGCACTCTCAAGGCTCTGCCATTTACAAACCACCATCTTTGGATTCCCAGTCTCCCTGAACCAACTGTCCTCTTTTCCATTCTCCCTAGTCCTAGCCAAGCTCTTTCACAGAGCTGTCTACAGGCACTCTCTCCATTTCTTCATTTTTCACCCATAAAAATTTCCACCGCTAGCTTCATCACACCTCTGAAATTACTTTGTGAGTATGTGTGTGTATAGGGTCTTGAGGACTAAACTCAGGGCCTTTCCACTGAGCTACATCCTCAGCCTCCCATTTGTGTTTTGTTTGGTCTTTAATCTTGAGACAGGGTTGCTGAATTACCTGGGCTGGGCTTGAACTTGCAGTCCTCCAGCCTCAGCTTCCTAGAGTTCTGGAATAACAGGCATGTGCCACCACATGCAATTGAAAGTCTCTTATGAAGGTCATCAATAGTTTCCCTTTTTTTACTAAATCAGAAGGACAAGTTCCTGTCCTCATTTCTTCTCATCTTTCTGTGGTATCAGATACTATGGGCTCTACTGCTTCCTTCTTACATTTTCTTTCCTTGATTTTTAATCCACAAAATTCTTGGGCTCTTTGACATTTCTAGATGTTCCTTTTTATTTTCCTTTCATGGGCAGACTTCTGTCTATCCTCAAACTCTGTTCTTCCATAATAATTGATCCCTGGACTGTTGGTTTTACCATACTCAATTCATTCTCTCAGTTCTGCATGATCCTACCAAAGTAATAAATGCTCACAGTGTCATTTGCCATCAGACCTACCTCTGTCACAGCTCTCTCCTGAGCACCAGACCCACAGAGCTAACAGCTGACATCTGGACCAAACGAATCCACAGACATCACCAATCCATCCTACTGTATTCCTCTTCCTGCATTTTTTTCATTTATTGTCTCACAAACATACTTCCATGATCAACTTATCTCTCGTTTTGCCTGTTAGACCACAAACGTGCTTTCTCCTTGAGTCATTCCTTTCTACCTTCTTTAATCCAATTCTCCCTCAGAATCTCAGTTTAAATTATAATTCTTCTGGGACATCTTGCCTAGCTCCCCAAATCTAGTCACACAACTATTACAAGAGCTATGTAGCACTGTTCATTATTGCACTGATGTCATTCTATTATAACTGCCCACATACTTGTGTGTAACACCTACTAAGCTGTAAGTTCTAGTAGGGCAAGCACCATGATTAATCAATTTCCAGCAGCTAGCATGTACGTGGCCCATAAATCCTAGTTAATATTGTATGTGTACCCCAAGAAAAGAGAGAAAGAGAAAGATAAATTTGCATACTAAGACTTCACTGATGGGAGGGAAACTTTCCTAGCACTACAAAAGCAAAGATAGTCAACAAACAAACCTTCCATGTCGAAATCTGCTGCAACCTCAGCATCTTCACCAAGCAGGGTAGAGCTTGTTGATGAAGGCAATGTGACACTGATTTTCTCTAAACTCATTTCTTCTTCCAAATTTTTGATCCAGTCTGGACTTTTTAAAGTGATAGTTATAGTCCGATTCAGTAGCTAATTGATAAAACAGATATAAAATTTCAATTGAGTATTCTATTTTCCACAAATACAGTTTCTACAGAATTTTGAAAATCTTTTACCAAGCCAGGAGTGAGTACTTATAGGATAAAAACCTAGCCTGGAGGGTAAGCAGCAGAGTAGAAAAAGAGGGAAAAAAGTAAAACAACTAAATTACCAAAGAAAACAAGAAAACCACTCCAGGGGGGGAAAAGAGTTGACATAGAATGTTAAACTAAGAGCTGCTTTTTAATATTTATATCGTCATGGCATAAGGAAAGGCTTAAGAAACCAAAGCTAAAATTACATTTAAAAATCAGTAATTGTCATGTAGTTAAAATACAGAAGTTGGACCTGGGATACAGCTCAGTGGCACAACACCTGCCTGGCAAGTGCGAGGTCCTAAGTTCGATTCCCAGTACCAACAAAACAAAACAAAACAAAACAAAAACAGTTCTAAGAAAAATATTTGCAGCACATATGACATGGAATTAATATCTGTAACATAAAGAGAGATTCAAAAGACTAACCCAACAGTGGAGATGGGTGGGACTGGGTATGTAGCTCAGTGGTGGCATAACAGCCCAGTAGGTATAAGGTTCCAGATGCATTACACTCTCTCTCTCTCTCTGTGTCTATCTCTCTCTCACACACCCCCCCCCAGTCAGAGAAGTACAAGTGACCAATAAATAAAAAGACTCAACTTCTAGTAATCAAAATCTTAAATCAGGGAATGATATACTACTCATTTTTCAGATCATCAAAGTAAAAAAAAAAAAATCCAGTATCAATTAGGATGTTAGAGAAAGGTAATCCCAGGTACAGCATAATTTGACAAAACCTTTCTGAAGGGCAATTTGGCAACATGAATCAAAATGTAAGCTGGGCGTGGTAGTGCACACCTTTAATCCCAGCACTTGGGAGGCTGAGGCAGGAGGATTGTTGTGAGTTCGAGACCAGCCTGGGCTACAAAGTGAGTTCAAGGAGGGCCCAAACTGCATAGTGAGACCCTGTCTCAAAAAACGGGGCTGGGGATTTTGCTCAGTGGTATAAGTGCCTGCCTGGCAGGCTAGAGGTTGTGAGTTTGATCCCCAATACAAAAAAAAAAAAGGTATCAAAATGTAAAACTCTGTGTCTATATCCTTTGACACAGTGACTTTTTATTTAAAATTTTATCCTAGGGAATAAATGGATAAGCCTAAAAAAGTTACATCTGTGAGCCTCAATGTGATGTGTAATTGTTTATCTATGGTAATTATTTTAACAAGGCTTGAAAACAGTAATGTAGACCAAGAATGAAGCCAACAAAATAAATTCCTAGAAGTCATGAACAACTTCCTTCCTTGTTTTCTTATAAAGCATTTTCTTAATTTGATAGAAATCTTTTGTACTATACATATAAGCCAAAATATCTACCCTTAATTAAAATTTTAAAACATTTTACATTACAAATAATAGAAATCAAATTAGGAGGTAAACTTTTTTTAGTCTATGTCAATGGTCAATATCTCTAGGGAAGCACAAAAGTAACATTATGTGACTGAAAATATATTTATATATTCTTGCTGCTGTATGTCTATAAAATATAATCTCAGACACTTAATTTCAGAATGGTTTAGAATCAACAAACTGACCTTACCTCTTTACCATTTAGGCTCAGAACACTCAAGGCAGAGCTTCCTTCCAAAAATGTAACCCACATTTTATCTTCTACAAACCTTTAACAAAAACAATTTTAAAAACTTAATTAATTCCTTAGAAATACCTAGGCCAATAACTAGTCCAGTGATTACTGGTTAACAGGAGCGTGGCCTACAGAGGGCAGGAAGTAGAAAGGAAGGGAGGGAGGGAAGCAGAGCTGCCAGTGACCGGGAGAGGGTGCTCTTCCTCTAGCGGCATTCCAATCTGTTTCTTTCCAACACTATGCTAACAGGAGCGACAGGCCTTCCTCACAGCCTCCTGACCCCACGTCCAGCACTATGTCTCTCTGACTTCCCTGCAGGACATTTTGTTTGACCAAAAAGATAACAGGAAGTTTTCAGTGAAAACGAAAAGAAAACAAGCAAAAAAAAAAAAATTATAAAGCCAACAATGACAACAACAAAAGAAACCCAAGTTGTCTCAAGGAACCTTAGCTTGTGATTTTTGTTCTTAGTCATTGATAATTTTTACTCTTTGGTTCTCAAATGGTCTTTGTTATAAGTTTACAATTTTGAAATAAGAATCTTCTAAAAGGAAAAATAAATAAATAAATAAATAAATAAATGGGACATTAGACCACATTCTGAAGAGGATGCTCACTGATATGTAATACGGTTATTATGCAAAAAAGAATAAAACAAAGCTCTCAACTTGTTTACAGAAACAATTCTGCAAGTTGAACCACTCCCAACTGTACAGAGAAAATACATCGTATTCTCTCTCTCTATGCCCTTCTCCCTCCCTGTCTCCCCCGACCTCCAGGATTCAAAAGTACTCGTTATGGATCTTAAGAGGAATGTGTACACAAGTGCTTTACCCATTTGAAATCAAGGGGCGTGGTATAATTTTTATAATGACTCCAAACCTGAACAAGGTAACTGATTCAGTGTTTCTGGCATACAGTTAAGGAACCGCAGGATGCTGTCAGGAACATCTTTCTTACCTAAATACTGTAACAGTGTCTTTCTTGATTTGATGGTAATGGAGGATAACCCTGATTAAAAATGTTGTAATAACCTATAAGGTTGCACCAGATTCCCCAAATTCAAGACATTATTTGTTTGTTAATGGTACCAAAGCATTTGTAATCCTGGGGCAGCACTAATCTCTTAGTCCTTATGCTCAACTATCAAAGTGCCCTTCATACATGTCTAACTTTAATGGGATTCTGATTCTTACATCCATGGATTTATTTATATAGAACCTTTTGGAAACTGCATTTTTTTCTTACTTTCCCTCACTATGATAAAAACTTCTAGACTTTCTCATGTAAGTATCTCAGTGCATCTAAATCTGTACCTTTTCAGGAAAACTCTCATTAAATATAAAGGAGTATACAAACTTCAGTAACTTCTTAATGGCTGTATTATTCTAAACCAAAAGGTACTAATCCCATTTTACTGCTTGCAGTAGTCTCTTTTGTTTAATTTCATTGTCTGCTTTTTCTTTACCAGTCTGGTTACTGCAGGGTGTAACAACCTGCATATACTAGGTGAGGTGAGCAGAGAGCATACAGTTTTATGTTAGAGTAATATGTATTTTCTTACCATTAACTCTACTGATGACAGCATTGTGAGGAAAACGTGAGGCTCCAGTTTGGAGCACGGAGAACCCAGTGGGTCAGAAAAACAGATGGGTCTCTATTTTTAGCCTTTTAACCCTTATACAATTTGGATTCTTCTTAGCTCTGTGTAGTACTTTACATTTGGTATGAAGACATTTATCTGCAACCTTGCTGCCCACTCACACAGTCCACAAGACATTATGGGTAGTTTGGCATTTCTGCTTTTGGTAAAGCTTACTGTCATCTATAAACCTGAGAGATCTCACTACGTACTTCCTAGAACCTTAAAATTCTTAAAGGTTTTGTTTTGTTTCTTTTTAAAGGTTTAACGTAAATTATCACCAGAAGATTTGCAAGAAGTTCAAATATAATTCCCTCTCCATTTGCTCTTTTACTCTGTGCAAGGGCCTGGGGTGTCTTGGTTATGACATTTATTCTACAGAAACCTCACCATCTTAAGTCTGTGGTGTCACTGTTTAGAACCTGGAGAAGACGCTATGCTGATCTTCCCAACTAAATTACAAAAGGAAGCCACATCTTCAAGTTCTCCTCTGCTCTTCTATGGCACCTACTACAGAGATTTGCTTACCAAACATGTATAAAACATACCTTAAAAGGCAAATAAACAACACAGAAATAATAATACTTCTCTCCCTATGGAGCTCAAACACACATACACACACGCACACACGCACACATACTCATCATGAAGTCTATCAAAACTACTCTTCACATGGAAGAGAACATTTTTAAAAAAGGAAGAAGGCATCTGCTTCTGAAAAAGGCAGATGGGTAAATCAATGAGGAAAACAAGATTGGAATAGATGACTCCTCACAATTCATCACATTTCTGCTGGTTGGAAATTGAACTTACTTATAATTACTTTAAACAGCAAATGTGTTAAATCACAAGAGGAAAAGTACCTCCACTTTACTTTTATCTCTCCTTAAAAAAACGCAATTATCAATTACAGCTTAATTTTGTTATAGGCTTTTTAAAATATGTTCCACTGTATGGGAATTTTGAGAGATCATCTCTCAAAACTTGCACATAGTTTTGTCTTCAGCTGTTCATATAAAAGTTCCATTATTGAACTTAATTCTGTACTTTCTAAGTACAGAATTCAGTTTTAAAGTCTACCAGTTCTTTGACTAATATCTGCAGTACAATTTTCCTTTGGTTTGGGAACAAAAATCCCCTGAAACTATTCAAACTAAACCAGCTGATTTCTAATATAGGACCTATTGTTTATGAATCATGAGCTATTTAAGGATAAAAATATTTTGCTTACCTTATGAGTATAACTTCACCAAAATTTGCAAACTGGTGCAGAAGCTCATCAATCAAGGCATCATCGAAAAAATTATTTTCTTGTAAAGAACTTTTGATTGAGACCAACACTGTGCCATCTGGTGGCCCCTGAACTGCAATTACTTCTTTGTAAATGTTCTGCCTCTCCTCAGCTTCAACTTCAAATATATCTATATCAATCAGGGCAACGACAGGCCTTAAGGCATAAAGGAAGAGAGATGCGTTAGAATGTTTTAAAAAGAATGTATTTCAGACTTTAAGCATCATGAAAAATATGGAGATTGTTTCAACCTATGGTCAGAAGTCTTCAGCTCAGCTCTTCCATAGTGCAGCAAAGTGCCAGGGGTCCATGTGTAGAGGATTTTGCTTTCATCTTGAAAGCTAGCATTTAGAAGATCTAAGTCTTCAGCTGTAATCAGAACAACAGAAAGTGCAAGAGCATATGAGAAGGAAGGATCATGTGGCGCACAGGGGTGTATCTTTCCTCAGTGTCAGCTGTCTGAGGCTGGGATGCTAGAGATGCAACATGCTTTTAACAGGCAGGATATCCAGATACTTCTTCAAATGAGAAAATCTTTTGGTAAACAAAATTCTTTACTATTTATTTTTTACTTATTTTATACCTTACTTAGTAAAAATTAAGATGTCATACTTCTAAGATTACTTAGAGACGTGATCAAATAGTGTCTTATAAATAACTCAACAGATAAGTGTAGTTCAAAATACATGCAAACCACTTTAGTGACTCAAATTAAAAACCAGAGTTAACATTCAATTGAAAATTTCCCAAAAATGTTCCTTGCTCCTTTTTATATGTCACTGAAAGAAAAGACTACAAAAAACAATATTTGAAAATTCTACCTTATATTTAAGTTGTACTATACTGCAGATAAACCTTTTTGGAATAAAACAGCTCTCTTCTTGATACTTTTATCGTTCCCTTTTTCCTCACAAAATCTTCATTAATTCACTTAAATAAAGTCCATTTCCCAACCTGATCTATCAAAGGGCCACTTCCTCCTTCTCCAGAGAACACGGTCAGTCCATGCAGGGGTGCGACACTTCTCACTGGTGTCATAGTCATCAGAAAACAAGTCATATTTATAGGTTGGAGCAAAGGTAACTTTTCCCTCTAGAAATCCTCTAAAAATCTAAAATAAACATATACAATATAAGTTATTCCAAAATGCATAAACGTTATATTTTCGGGCAGCTATTCATTAAATATTATGTGTGGGACACTCGAGTTGAAATTTGGATCCATCTATAAATACTTCCAGCTAAATGGAATACAGCTTTAAAAAACACTCAAGATATGGCCTTTTTCATACCACTGTTTGACCCTCAGTTTACTTGGTGGTACATGCATGACTATCCTACTGGGCAGCATGGGACATTTCAGGGGTAGTAAAGCCAACAGGGTTCATGTACAGCCTTGTCGTGAATGTGTTGAACAAACTATGAAAACGTAAATAAGGGAACTCTTTGTCCTTGAGCTATGACAGACATTTAGAACTGTATGGGATCTGGGAAATCATGTAGCTTCATATCTTATTCTCAAATGAGAAGTTGACACCTCATAAGGTTAAGTGGTACCCAGAGTGTTAGAATTCAAATCTGATGGTCCCCAGGTATTGCACCATGGCCTACAACCACTTCTACTTGAAGTTGATTTTTGAAATAAATTCTAAAATCTTGTGGTCATAAGTTAAGACAGTAAGTTGCAAAAAGATAGATGAAATAAGAAACAAGAGAAAAAAACAGCAACAAAGTATAGTGTCCCAGGCAGGATCTTAAAACCAAAGTCAGTAGCCTTAAAAACTAAGACTCTAAACTATTACTCCTCTCTCCAGAAAGAATGTCCTTTTATTTGAAAGTGAATCTTACAGACACATAATATATTTTTCTTCCTGGTATAAGTTTTCCTTTCATTCTCTCTCTGTCTCTCTTAGGAAAATTCTTTATCTGTTTATCTATAGATATATATCTAGGTACAAATAGCCTTCAAGAATTTTTTTTTTTTTTTTTTTTTTTTTGCGGCACCGGGGATTGAACTCACAACCTTGCGCCTGTCAGACAGGCGCTTAAGTCACTGAGCCAAACTCCCAGCCCTGGTTTTTTGAGGCAGGGTCGCACTGTGTAGCTCAGGCCGGCCTTGTGCTTGCACTGAAGCCCAAGCTGGCCTCGAATTCACAACGCTCCTCCTACCTCAGCCTCCCGAGAGCTGGGATTAAAGGCATGCACCACCATGCCCAGCTTCCTTCAAGAAATTTTTGAAAAATGAAAGAAAGCATGTTTTATAACTCAAAGTCTCCTTCTCAGTGTATACTCTTTCCAAATACGTAAATACCTGTCCAGCATTCTTCTGATTGATAAGTTGATCTCCTGCTATAAGGGAATCCCAATTTTGCTGCCTTATGAGTTCTTTAACTTCTTCATTAGGGAGATCAATTCGATAGTTGAAGTCACCACACCAAAACACATAGTCATGGGAAAACAACAACCTTCCCTGGAAACAATGAGATGAAATTTTAAATTTAAAATAAGTTTTAAAAATGTTTTTACATTGCTTCTTGCCTCAGGTACATGCTTGCCTCCCCCATTAAGGCCTGTTTCTTTAACCCAATAGTAACAACATGTGAAATATCTACATAGGTGAATATTGGTGATGTTTCCAAGAATGACCTTAAATTTTCAAAAATTTTTAGAGAATGACCTTAAATTTTCAAAATTTTTAGAGAATGGGGATAAAGCATATTTCAAAGGATTATCTTCAAGGAAAAAAGCATTAAACAAAACAATACAAAACAACAAGCAGCAGAAGTTTACCATGGGAAAGCTCAGTTTTCGTGCTATTTCTATGAAATCTTCATTTCTCTCTTTGACTTGTGACTGTCCTGCAGCAAAGTGGCTACAGACGAAGCAGAGGCTGGTGGTGTGGAAGAGCATTCGGATTGCAACTGCTCCCTTATTTCCAGTCGCACCTCCCATCCCAGTCTTCACAGTATCAACCGCCACATCCCTTTAAACAGAGAATTCTAAATGGAAGACTTGACATTTCAACAGTTTCCTGTGCACAGGAAATTAGAGGACTAAACATTACATAATCATATCAAAACTACGTATCACATAGTACTTGGAGCACGGCCCTGTAAATAGTACAGAGAAGCTATCAGTGACTGGCATCAAAGACACATTTTAACACAAGAAGTAAGGATTAAGTGTTTCTCTGAAACAACAAACATTTTAGGCCTTTTTCTTGTTATTTAATGGTAGGAAGTAGCTTTAGGAGACTGTTCTGTTTACTGACCTGATAAAGGGAGCATGCTGTGGCCTGATAAAAACAAACAGACAGACGCCCACCAACTGCTCAGAAGCCAGAAGCACATACTTGTTGTCTCTTGAGATTGTTTTCTGAAGTTCCACAGCCCAGAGCTTCTGATTTGTTGTGCTACCAGAAAATATTAAAGAGGAAATCTTTAAAAAGTTATTATACTTCTACCTACTCAAATTTCTTAAGACTCTGGACTTTATGCAGGCCATTTTTGTCTGTTTCCTTTAAAAAGAAACACTTGAAATTTAGCCAAAAGAATATCACACTTTAAAATCTAATCTACAATTCCTTTACAAACAAACAAAAACATTAGCTGATTTATTAAGTGACAATCACAAGGCAAGTAATCTCAAACTTGTACACTTTACTTTTGTATAAGTATTCATTAGTGTCACAGAGGAGTATGTGCCTCCAGATGACCGCCCTCACTTTTCTTATTTTTCTGAATTACAATTAACATCTTTTTAAAAAATTACTATGGAAAAATTTACATATACATACACACAAAAATAATTATAAAACAAACTGATATAGTCAGAGACTATTATATGGACAACAGACAGAATCTCCTGGGCCCTTAAACTATTACTTATCAGAAGCATAATTTATATTTCCTTCTGAGGCCGTCAGGCACTTAAAAGTGGTTTTTGCTAAAAATTGACTCTTCTTTTGAGCCTACAAATGCCCAATAGGTAACTAAAAGTAAAGCAAAGCTTGATCTTCACTTTTATGTCTTTTATTACCCTAAAACTTTGAAAAAGGTTATGTTATTCATTTAGAGAAAGTCAACAGAACAAAGTTTATTTGCCTCAGATTTACTTAGCCTACCTCATCCTTGTTCAAGGCACAGGAGACCATGATTAAAAATAACTAAAGTAAATTTCAAGATTCACAGGGACATCTGATTACCACCAGCTTTTACAAAATCCAGTTCCAGACCTCACTTTCAGTGCAATGTTTACAAGTGTCTAGACACTGATCTGAACTGGTAGCTACCTGGGTCCCAGGAAAAACAAAGTCTCATATGACTGAAACTACTGGCAAACAGAGATACTCACTTCATGGGAACAGAATCGCCCCTCAAGTCTAGTAAGAAACCCAGACTGAGATAATTAATGATCAACCAGACTTTGGCTCACCTCATCTAATCCTTTAAAGCCCGCCTGCTTTTGTGGGTGGAGTGGGCTAGTCTGACTCTCCTCATCAGTGTGCCCCCTCCAGCTACTACTGAAGCTGGAGTCCTTTCCTAGCTTCACTCTTACTTTACAACTAAAGCTTTTATATGTAAATCGTACTATCACAGTTAGCTTTTATTTCCATTATCACTAAAACAAGGACCCCCACTAAGCCAATGACAAAACCATCACCTATGCATTAATGGCTTCAACACAATACACATTCTGCACTTATTATTATTACTATTTTTTTTTTTTGGGTAAACCTAGACTATTTTAGATCAAATCTAAGACAAGACACCATTTTGCCTGTAAGTACTATGAAAGCTATCTCTAATGTAATGAGATATTTTTACTTTTATGTAACCACAATGTTAGTATCATAAATATTAACAATTCTTTACTACAGTCTAAGAGTTCATATTTTGATTTTCTGAATTATCTAAAAAATGTCTTCTCAGGAAAAAGAAACAAAAAGTGTATTCTTGTAGCTGGTTTGTTTCTTTAAAACAACAAATATGATCTACATAATGCATTGGCTTATGTTTTGAATCCTTCACCAAACTGCCTAACTACCCCTCTTACAATGGCTTTTTTTTTTTTTTTTAAAGAAACTGGGCTATTGACCTGTAAAATATTCAGCAGCCTGAATTTGGCTAATGCGTCCTCATGGTGTCTTTAACCTGTCCCTCTATCTTTCATTATTTCCTTTAAACTGCTTGCTGCAGAAGGCTGATTAAAAAACATGTTCACTTTTATTTATGTGTTTACAGTGGTGCTATGCACTGCTCGCTGCGGCAAGAGGAGCATCACCTCTGCAACGTTACAAATGGCCAGGTGCCTAGGTGAGTAACAGTTCTCTTCTTCTAAAGATTCTGCATCTGTTGACAAATACTGCTCAGCTCATATTTCATTAGGAGGTGCAAAATGTTGATTTTGTAATTTCAATATCCACAGCCAATTCCTCTGCAATATTGTTCATAAAAGAATACTTCATTCTTTTTCTTTATCTGTGAATGCTCACAGTAGTAAGAGTGAGCCTAGAAAACTCCAACTGAGAACAAAACGAAGTCTTTTCTCACTGTTCTGGATCACACAAGTGTTCACTGGTAACTGGAATATGACTTCACATTCATCCACCTAATACTATGTCACATCATCTTCAAACATGGACTCCCTCCCGACCATAACCCCACCACTGTAATGTGGATTCGGGAAAGAAAATGACACCATCTTTTCCTCAAGTCATCAAGTCATCTTCTAAATAAACAATATCCTCATCATTCCAGTTAAAATTGCCAACACTGCCTACCTTCACAGACTTGGTCTTTCTCACTGTCATTTATTTTCCACAGTACTTTTATAATACACTCTATAATTTATTTATTACCATTATTGTTCATTGTCTTTTTCAACTGGAACACAAAGCCCACAAAGGTAGGTTTGTTTGTTTTGTGGTGCTGAGATTGAACCCAAGGCCTCACACATGCTAGGCAAGTGCTCTACCACTGAGCTACATTCCCAGACAGAAGGCAGGGATTTCTGTTCATTTTAGTCACAGAAGTGTATCTTTTTTTTTCCCAGCACCGGGGATTGAACTCACAACCTCGCACCTGCCTGGGCAGGTGCGTAAGGCACTGAGCCAAACTCACGGCCCTGGTTTTTTGAGGCAGGGTCGCACTATGTAGCTCAGGCCGGCCTTGCGCTCGCGTTGTAGCCCAAGCTGGCCTCAAACTCACAACGCTCCTTCTACCTCAGCCTCCCGAGTGCTGGGATTAAAGGCGTGTGCCACCACACCCGGCTACAGAAGTATATCTTTACTACCAAGAGTATATAATGGATACTGGCTAAATAAATGAATTATCTCTACTTTATTGAAGAAAAATTTGATTATACTCTACTTAGATGAGCAGTTAACCAATCTGCTTGGTATAAGAAGCAATAACAGTATGTTCTATTTTAAGATTTAGATATTTATTTTCAGAAAAGTTACTCTAACAATAAAATGAGTAAAGTCAGATTTCTTTTCTACTTTCCTGATTGAATTGTTATACACTTTGACCAAGAAAACACTTGCCATTTGCAATACTGATGGCTGTACCATATTTCAGTCCGTAATTATCTTTTAGAAATTTTAAAAATGTCACAATACTGAGAACTACTAACATTTAAAAACAAACACATTATATTAAAATAAAACATTTTAGCCAGGCGTGGTGGCGCACGCCTTTAATCTCAGCACTTGGGAGCCTGAGGTAGTGGAGCGTTTTGAGTTCAAGGCCGGCTTGGGCTACAACAGGAGCCTGAGCTACATAGTGTGACCCTGCCTCAAAAACTAGGACTGGGAGTTTGGCTCAGTGGCTTAAGCACCTGTCTGGCAGGTGTGAGGCTGTGAGTTCAATCCCCGATGCCACAAAATAAATAAATAAATAAAAAAAAATAAAACAAAACACTTTAAGTTTCATTTGTATGTGTAATATGGCTTCAGCACAGTCATTCTCTTTATGTGGTCTGGAGGCAACATCCGTGGGGATTCCCCAAACCAATATGGTCAAAATTATTTTCCTAATACTACTAACACTCTGTTGCCTTTTCACTGTGTTGACTGAAATTTTCACTGATGGTACTTTTGCTCTCTGTAAAAGATATGAGCACAGCCAGATGGCAGAGTCAGTCAGCTCTAGGAATGTCAACTGGTATGCGCTTCCAAACAAGAGGCTGAGTCCCCAGGGCACAAAAGTTTACATATCAGAAACTGAAGCAACAGTCTCCAAAAACAATTCAATTGCTAGCTTAACTGAATTATGCAGATCGATCCTTCTGCATATCATTCTCCCTGCATTTTGCAAAGATGCTTTTCTCCCTACCTGGCTAGCCAGCTCAAGTTACTCACCATCCTCACTGTCACTCATTCTGGAGACACCCTCTTCTAGACAAGTTAATAAATTCTGAGAGAGGCCTTGGATCAGGGCCTTTGTCTCCACATCTTCATGGATCGGACTTAGGACCCTTTGGCTGCCCTTAACTTTGAATATGTCTTGGTGTCTTCACTCTCGCTGTGGGTTGCACGGGAGATGGTAGATTGGAATTAACTTGCCAGGATTCTAGTAACATCTCAATGGGATTACAAATATAACTTTTGGGATTAAGAGGAGTGCTAGAAAAGGGATTACAATACTCAATACCTGGGATTACAATACACTGAGTTATGTGAACCTTTCAGATTCTGACACATATTGTTATACAACACCAACCATTATATTGGTTAACACAGTATCCCAGGGTGGCCTTGAACTCACCATGTAGCCCAGGCTGGATTTAACTCATGGCGATCCTCCTGCCTAAATCATCTTGAATACTGAGATTACAGGTATGTGCCACCATGCCTGGCTACCAGTTATCTTTAAATAAATCTTTAAAATTTTTCAATTTTAATTTCTAACATAGTAAATATCAAGAGATATAACACTAACAAAAGTTGACATTTTCAATATCAAAGAATAAGAGATCCTCAGACCAAAATACTTAAGAACTGCTATTTTACAGTTTAAAAAGCACCTTTTCATTTGTCATCTCAATCTACCTTTGTAACAATGTCTTAGTTGCTATCCCCCATGTTCTTCAACATGAAAAATTTCCAGTGTTGTTATCTGGCAGCTTACCTTGCATTCACAATGTTTCCAGCATTCAACTCTACCATTTCTTCAAAACCAATTGCAAATATATCAGTTGGCTTACTTCTTTTATCTACAATTAAGCACCCAGGAAATCATTTTAAATATAGCCTTAGTTAAATGCCAACACCACCCTATACAACACAACAACAAATCTCATAAAAATGTATTTTTTATTGAGATTAGCCAAGTATATATTAAACGCAATATCTCATGAGCTAACATTTTAATTTTATTCTCACTAAAATTTCTTAAGTTTGCTTAAGATTGTTATCCTTGGAGATCCCTAAGTACTAGAAATCATTTTGAAACAGTTCTTGCTACAGTTTGGACCATGGACAGCAGAGAAACAAGTCACTTCTTAAAAGCTAAAATCAAAATTGGAGAGGTAAAGGAATTATTCAAAAAAGACACAAGGAATAAAGTGACTAAGAAACTATTTCAAACTGGAAATAACAGGGATTTTTCACATTCAAATTTGAAGACCACAATCTTGATCTTTTGAAGACCATCACTGTGTTCCAAATAAAACACAATGGTCTAGAAATAAAAGAGGCAAGTTTTACCTGATTCAATCTCTGAACATACTGACCTATGAATATACTCACCTTCAAATTTATAGAATTCAAAGTCTGTTGTATGAATTAATGCATATTGTGATGTGCTACTTTTATTTTCTAGATCAATAAAATGCAGTCAGGATTTTAATTAGCTATGTGTCATAAAAAGCTGACCTTGAAACTCCTGGATGCCAGCTAACTTGGGTGCATCAAGAAGCCAGTCAGTAAGCGTCTGGTTCTTAAAAGCAATGCTGCGAAATTGCTTCCCACCATTCACGTTCCAGGTCCCAACACACACTCGAATCTTCTTCGGCTTTGAATACTTGTAGAAGTTCTCACACATGTTCTTTAGTACTTTTGAAGATGCTAATCAAAAACAAGACACAACAAAATTTTAGCTGCATTAAAGCATTTATGAAAACTGATTTTCCTAACTGAGCTATGATGCCTGGAAAGTACAATCACCATCACAAGCACAAACAGGGTTACATGCACAGGCACAACCTTGACTGCAAAGCCAGCAGGAGGCAATCAACCAACACTTGAAAAAAAAATCAATACAATTAAATATAATACCTGACATTTTAAAAAAAGAGCACTACAGAATTACCATAGCAACATAAAACATGCAGAACAAATAGTTCTTTTTCAATGAACTGGTACACTGTTTTATAATGGACAATGCCTAAGAACTGTACATATTTAGGGATAGAGCAACTGACTTTCGTACAATTTGTATTAGGCTGACAAAAAGTATAAAGTTTTCCCCAAATGAAAACTTTTTTTTACGAAAACATTTAATAAAATTTACATTTAAGATTCTAGCTCTTAGTTAAGTAGCTTAATGAAGAATGGCTCCTTGACAAAAACAGACATTATGGAAGACAATGAGATGTCTAAAAATGAAGACATTTCTAAATGCTTCCCAACTCACTCAGAATAAAAGTCAAAATTCTGAATAATGATCTACAGGGCCTTAAACAATTTGTCTCCTTTCTGCCCCCATCTTCTACCCTCCCTGCCCACCCAATGGTCTCCTTGCTGTTCCAAAAGAGACACCACGTTTGCTGCTACCATATGGCCTTTGCACTGGCTGTCTCACCACCTGCATGACTCTCCTCCACTTCCTTCAGGTTTTTACTTTTCAGTGAGGCCTTCCCTGACTACCTTATTTGAAAATGTGCCCCATTCTTAACTCCCATTAATTCCCTTCTTACTTCTTTTTCCCTACAGCATTTATCGTATTTACAAAGTATGCATAGGTTGAGTTATCTCTAATCTGAAAATCTGAAATCTGAAAAATTTTCAGCACCAACACATGATGGTCAAAAAGTTTAGGATTTTAGAATATTCTGAATGTTAGGTAAGGGACGCTCAATAGGTAAAATCTACGAAAATATCAAAAATCCAAAAAACCCCTGAAACCTCAATCACTTCTGGTCCCAATACTTCAGGTAAGAGATACTCAACCTGTATTTTATTTATTTTTCCTGTAACTCTCTCCGTTTTGACAGTGGCAACTCCAGGAGAGTAGACATGTTGGTTTGGTTTGCTAACTGCAATATTCCTAGCAACAAAAAGAGTGTTTGGTCTAAAGTGAGCACTCCACACATAATTGCTGAATGGATAAATGTTCAATACAGTTTGAGTCTTTGGTTTCTCTCTTGCATGTATATTGTCTACTACCTACCTCTTCCTTCTTCTATGCTTCACATTGGCACTTAAAAGTGGAGAGAACTTTAACATGACCTCAACCTTAAGCCACAGAATTTGTATTTAATTGGCAATTAACTGGTAAGAAGAAAAAGAAATCAAATCTACTTTCATTTTTTGCCATACAATCTTAGTTTACTGTGATATTTATTATTTTATGATACTAATAAACAGCAGTCTTCTGAGGAAGTGAGAAGGGAAAAGTAACACTTCAGTATTATTATGAGTGCAGTGTTGATCTGTGGATGCCCAGAAAGAACTGCTGAGTAGGTAGATTCCTAAGAGAACTTACACAGATTTCTCACTGCTTGCTATTGGATTACTTGCAGAGAGTGAGGATGATAATAAACGCAGATTAGTAAACAGATTATTCTTGCCTATTGGTTTCACTAATTGAAAGCTGATTGTAACTGACTGTAACTAGATAAAAATAATCTATTACTATGGCTTATCACTAGTCTTTATAATTAAAGTCACTGATATGCTAATACTATGAAAACAGCTTCTATACTCTGTTCTATGTAAAGAAAAAAGTTCTATGATCAAACAGCTTAAAATATTTAGCAGGATAGTAACCAACAGAGTGAACAAAAACAGTTGGCCTGACTGTATGAATTAATAAAGTCAAATGGGCTTTTAAATGGAATAAAAGATTATATATATGTATATAAACATTCCTATTGTATTCTTAACTCATTGGAACCTTTATGTGCTTAAAGATATGAGTCTGTACTCAAACGGATGTCCATCCCTACATACTGTATCATTTCAGAAAATGGTGTTCATTACATGGCACAAGAACATGGGCAAATGCTCCCTTTCCTACTCTTCTAAGACAAATATGTATAATTGACAGCCTCTCAAAAGATTCAGAACAATAACTAGGCAAACAAATCATAAATGATACAAAATTTTAAGAAGGGGAAGAAAAGATGTCATTTTCAGGTAAACTTTTATCAAGAAGTTTGTTTCTTTAGTCACAAATTTATCTTTAAAGACAAAATCATAAACCTTGTCCAGAGAATAAAGAGGTGAGATTCCTATCATTCCTATCAATAAGTAGCCAAGATATACAGTAGACCTTTTTTTGTTTTGCTTTCTTTTGTTTTTTTTGTGGTGGTAGTAGGGATTGAATCCAGGCACTTTTGCAAGCTAGCCAAGAGCTCTACCACTGAGCTATATCCTCAGCCCTTCTTATTCTGAGACAGGGTCTTGCTAAATTGCCAGATGAGCCTTAAATCTGCAGTCCTCCTGCTTCAGCCTCCTGAGTAGCTGGAACTACAACTGTATACTACCGCCTCCCATCCCAGCAACTTTTATCTTATACACTTGACACTTCTGACTTTGTTAGTCACCTAGACGCTTTTTAAAACTGAACGATTTCAGATCATATTTTAGAGGAGGTTTGTGGTTCTAGAAAATATGTCATCCACAAAACAACAAAATGAGACAAAGCTTTCTTATATATCGTACATAAGAAACTCTACTGAATAGTCATATATACCATAATTATACTCTGAAATTAATCTAGATACCTGGGTTTGTTCCAGTAGCTAATTAAGAATAAGGTATAAAATTAGTAATGTTTATTCAAAGAAATATAAAAGTGAAATGAAAACTAGGTGAATTATTTTTAACTGTAATTAAGCCTTTGATGCAGGAACATAAAGAGCATTGTATATTTCCTTCTCAATGAAATACTTAAATTTTACAAACTTAAAATGTTTTTCTCAGAATAAAAAATATTAATTAACTTGTTAGATTGAGAACAAAATGAAAAAGTTTCCAGTTATACGTTTTTTATTTATATACAATATCAACTTTAGAAAATAAATAAAAAATTGTTTTTATTTATAGATTGATTTTCTATACTGTACCTGACTGTAATGTCTGTTCAGAAACTATGGATGCATCAAGAAGAAAACAAAGAATCATTAGTAAGACAAGTTACAGTTAAAATCTAGAGTGTTACGATAAAACATTCTGAGATGGCTCACTTTTTTCTTTTAAATTGATTTGATGCTTGATCTTTTTCTGATGGCTATAGGACACCAAGGATTAGAGTTTTTTTTTTTTTTTTTTTTTTTTTTTTTGCGGCACCGGGGATTGAACTCACAACCTCGCACCTGCCAGGGCAGGCGCTTAAGGCACTGAGCCAAACTCCCGGCCCTTCACCAAGGATTACAAATAAATGACAGTAACTGATACAAACTCTCTGTATCCAAGGAAATTCTACAGTGACTCAGTTTCACAGTCAGAAATCACTACACCTGCTCTTTTGTCTGCTCCTGTGTCTATGTGTTTACAGGTGCACATGTGTGAGCCAGAACATAATTATGAAAACCAAGGTGGTTAAAGGATACTGAAGATATGGAAGGTACTGTCCTAATATACTTTTATTATTTTTTTTTTCTGGAACTGACTAGTTGATAAGTACCATCAGTTCAGCTATAACAAAACATACACATTTGAAAAACATCACGCACTATGCAAATTTGTGCAAATTTCCATAGCCATGAGACTAACAGGAAAAATGGGATAGGGGCACCATATTTAAAAATTTCTATAGTGACACACCAAAGGTAGGAACCTAATAAAGCAGCACAGCACTACACCATCTTACATGGCTATGAATGCATGAATACTACAATAAACAAGGTACTTCATCTTGAAAAATATATCAAGTTTGCTTGTAGAAATGGCCACCAGAAGGGAATAATAATTGTGAATAATGAATGCTGTCAGAAGACTTTATCAGAAAACAAATAGGAAATTGAAATGTCAAATGTGGATGGGTATGGTTCATAACACATGCTAAACTGGGGTAGGGAAGACAAGTAAGGCATGTATATATGTGCATGAGCATTTTATATATCTGTACCCATCTTGGTTCTGTTTGGTACAGTGTTCTGCCTACTGTAGCAAAATCAAGTATAATTTCATGCAAGACTAGCATTATGCTCAATCATTCCCTAACATACCAACCATGTTGGAACACATTAAAGTCTCAGAACAAGCATTATAACAGAACTGACTGTACTTTTTTAAATTTAAAGGCACATTTTACAAATTTTACACATAGTAAAATGTGCAGGAAACTAAAAAACTGATATTTAAGTTTGGGAATTATATAGGTACTTTGCTTCTCTTCTTTCCTTCAACTACTTACTTTCAATTTTTGCTTAATAAAGCCTCCACATCAAAGTAGGCCCAGGTGGAAAGAGGTGACAAAATACAAATAAATCAATCGCTACTTTTGGAAGCCAGAAAGCAAGTCTGAAGTTGAAAAGAATACTAAAACCAGGGTTTTTTTTGAGTCTGAATAGGTCTCAGTTCCTCAGCCTACTTACAGAACCCTGAGGAGCTGGCTGTAATTAACTACCTTCAGGATATCATGTGGAATTCTGGGAGTCCATAATCACCTATTTGGCCAAATAATTAACCAAGAAGAAACTATACAATGTAGGCACAGTTTTCATCTATTTGAAAGAAGGAATACAAGATGGTGTGATTTGGCACAAACAGGAAAAAAACAATGTTTATAACACTACAAAGGTAAAATTCGAAAAAATACAATTACAGAAGTCTAATTTATTTTCTTCAACCATACCTTAATGAAGCTGGGAAGAAAGAAGGAAGGTGAATGTATTCTGTCTATAACAAAGGTGGAGTTTTCTCATAATACTACTTTTATGTGCTCACTAACATGAGAAGCTCAAATCTTTTTAACCTGAATAAGATGCACAAGGAAAGGTAAAAACTATCTTGAAAACTATACACTTATTTCAGATATTAAAGTTAGTAAGAGTGGTTAGTGGCCAATAATAAGCACTGTCTTAAATTACTAATATGATTTTATGTTTATTTAAAACAATAAGAATTAAAAGTTACAGAAACGTGGGATGGTGACTAGAAAAATAACCAATATAGATACTGGTTTTTGTCAATAAAGCACTTTTACATAATGAGATTAATGGATACTCTCCTATAAGTGCTAGTTGAATAGTCTATGAAATCCTGACTATAAAGTTAGCAATACTTAGACTATTCTCAATCATAATTTATAGAAGAAAATATTTAGCCAGTTTATGATATATTTTAAAAGAGACAAACTTCCTTTGGAGAATGCCATTTTAAAAAATTATCTTTACAGAAATTTCTTTTAAAACTATTTTAATCAACTACAATCTAGAAATTTTTTATGTAAATAAGTTCACATGTACCTCTTAGACTTTCAAAGGATCATAAATAACAAAAAAGTAAATAAAATAAAATGCAGAGTATGCATACCACGCAAGCTCCCAGTAGTTAAAAGTGCTCGAGCTTTGTCAGCTAGATCACTATTGAGAGTGTTTCCCAGTAGCAGAACGTCAATGGCTTCTTGCTTGGAGCTGTCAAAGAAGTTATTCTGAATCGTTCTGGTAACGGAACGAGCACCATCTTTTAACTTTCCACCCTGTTGTGGGACAAAGGAGCATGAGTTTTTACTCCAATCATTGTTGCTCATAGAACTTTAAGTTCGTTTTACATGATTTTAGTGCAAAAAGGACCTAACCATTATATTTTCAATTTATAACCCACATTAAAAAACCTCAAGATGTCACTGTTTCCTTTCCCATTTTGGATATCAATTCTACACTAAGAAATGAAAAAGCTAAGCACTACAACTATATCTGGTAGTGCTACTTAGAGCAGTACATGTTAACATTGTTATAAAGAAAATAAACAGAAGCATCCTTATTTAAAACAAAAAAAATTCTCTTACATTGTTACTTTTAGAAGTGGGGATGGAATGGGTGGAGAGAGAAAGAGAGGAGAGATGATCTATGGAAGTTACAAGATCCTATAAAAGCCTCAAATTACTCTGACAGTAGAAAAGTAAAACTCCTCCCAAATAACTGACATTAGCTAAAACTAACGTTTAATCTAGGTTTGAGGGTCTAAAGAGAAACTTACAATTACAGTTTATAAACATTACATGCAAGTTCAGTTTGTATATTGTCATTGTGTTGCCTATACAACTAATGAAAATCAAACTTATTACAATGAGAGTTAATTATAACTTTTAATGAACATACATTTTACTCAGGCATATTGGTTATTACAAAGATTTATTTTGAACTTACAGATTTTTGAATATCAAGTTATTTTTTAAAAAACTTCTTGCCTTTTAGAAAATAATTTAGTTTGCAATATGTAATATTTATCCCCTAAAGTAATAGTATTTAGACATTTCAGAATAAAGACCCAATTTTCTTAAATGCCACTAAATGAACGCCATTATATTTAATCAGCTATTTAAGTCTGGCATTAAATAGTCTTTCCCTTCCATATGATGATATACATGAATTATTGAAAAAACACTCACCATTCATATTATCAGGCAATTAATCAAAAGGAACCCAGAGAAAGGAAAAGAAAGCAGTTGAGATGTTAGATTTTAGCTCAATGTAGACTAGTATATTTAATAAAGATTTTATATTACACATTAAAAGTAAAAGATCACTGAAAATATATGTAATCTCTGTACATATATTATCTTTGTCACAAAAGAAACAGAAAAGCAGAATATAAAAGAATATTTTTAAGCAACAGTTGTAGAGAATAACTTATTAATAGTGAGATTTATGTTTTCTATCTAAGAGAAATAAACAAAAGTTTAACAATTTAAGAAGTAAGTATTTGTAAAAGCCAATACAAATTATTTCTAAGAGCTGAGCAGAAGGAACTCTAGGTAAGACCAATACTTGTGGGCAGAGGAGTGGCATTTTATGCGATGCAGGGAAGAGGGAAGATCTGGAATGTGAAAGCAGACTTGGAGATGACAAATGGTATTTACAGAATTTCAGCTGCTGTATTAAAGAAGCTGAATGAAAATTATAAAAAGAGTAAATATTTTCATTTCTATTCCTGAAATATTTGAGGGAGTAATATAGACTTAGACTGTTAATAAATCAAGTGAGATCAAGATCTCTTAAAAAGTTTAATAATACTTAAGTATAAAAATAGTGAAAAATATCCCAAGTATAGTCCTAAAATACTACAGTAATGGTCAATACTAGAAAGGAAAGTAGTCTATAGATACTACTAGCAATTAAAAGGCAATGATGAAACTCAAAATTATAATTAGGTTCATGTCTCACATATTGTTGGCTCATTCCTTCTCAGCTTCCTTCTCCAGTTACGGTAAAAGAATAAAAACTCAACAATTATGCCCTAGTAAGATTGAGTTCACAGTAGGTATATAAATTGTCAATAGACGTATTTGCTCATCCAGTTTTGTCACAATTCTATTAAATAATACACACTGTGTCAAATGCAGTAGAAACAAAACCAAGTGACACAGAACACTTTTTATTAAGAGGACTGTTGCTGAAATAACTATATTTATAAACAATATTGATAATCTAAAAAGTAAAACAAAAATGAGAAAACCATAAAAAATAAGCAAAACATATACAGTGGCTTATCAATAAATGACTAAATATATCATATAAACTCATCCCTCTAAACTTAAGGAAGTATCTACATTTCATTTAATTATCAGTACCTATTGTAGAAGTTTCAAAGAGGGCAAAAAAAGTATGATAAAAAATAGAATTCTAAAATAGATACATCAACTTTTAAAAAAAGCTCATTTAAAAGCTTTACTGAAGGAAGAAAAGATGATCTTTGGCAACATATAATAGATCTGGATCTACCTTGGCCTTCCCTTCAAGAGCTCCAGTGCCTGCATATATCTTACTGATTGAATCGCCATTCACAGACCACATGGACCGAAAAACTTCTTGAAATCGAGTCACCAACTGAGGCTTTTCAGCCAAGCCAAGTGCCTCCAACTGTTTAGTTAGCATCTAAAATGGCAAACATGAGAAATTTTACAAATATAATGATATATTAATCGTAATATGACTAGTAGAATAAAAAACTTTACATTTATAGGACCATGTCAGACTGGATTTTGAAAATAGTAACATTTTACTAGGCTAAATGTATTATTTTTCCATCACTGCAATTTTTAAAGTAAATGCCACATAGATGAAAATGATAAGTAATTTAACATTCCCTTATATCAGAGAACTTATGAGATTAATTTTAAAGTGTCACTATAAATCTGACTAGTTTCCTTTACTCACCTAAAATGACCTAATTAATAAATAGTTTGCTTTTCAACCAAGAAAAACATACCTAAATATATATGGAAATAACAAAGTTTCTTTAACTTTTGGATTTGGTTCTGTAAGTCTGAGTAATTAAGGTCAAGAGATGATGAGAAAAAAACAAGTTGCTATTAAAATAAAGAAAATACATTATATCCTGACTATAGAGTCCTGATGGCTCTTGTACATATAGAATTTTATCATTAACATGTATGAAGGAGAACCAGAAGGAACCCAGCCAGTAAGAGACTGAAGGACTTTTGGGTCACAATTCCTCCATCCCAACCAACTATGAGTGTTCAGAAAAACTACCCATCTTCACTCTATGTGTTTCCTAACCTTAAAATTTGGCACAAAGAAGATATAATTTATATCTAGTCTACTTCTCTAACAATATCTACCCCTTGCATTTTTCCTTAACTCTTTCCCAATTAATTCTTCTTTTATCTGTTAAGATTACCCATAATTATAAAAGAATCAAAACTAAAATAATAGTAACCTCAAACAGGTTCATTTTATTAGCTAGACTTACAGCACAGCTGCTCACTGTTAGTAAGCAGAGTAAAACAAAATAAGCTTCCAGGACCTCTTTTATCATTTAAACCTTTCTCTCTTTAAGGAAACAAACAAAACTGATTTTACTTCACTATTAGTTTGGTTTTGCCCATCTTAGCAGTAAATTTTGTAACCAGCCAATCAAATGCTATTGTATTCTCACATCTAACTACCAGCATTGAAAATCAGCTAAGGTGGATCCTGAAAACTAACACCTGTTTGTCTTTTACTAAGTTTCAAGTATTTCAATAAGCTTACACAGAATCCATGTAATTGCATCCAGCCACTTAAAACCAGAAACTGAACTACACTAGAGTCATGTGATAAATTACATTTAAATAACCAACATGCTTTCTTTTATTTTTCATCTATGACATGTTGTCTAAATAAATAACAATGGTAAACCTCAATGACAGATTTCAAAAACAATCAAGGCAGTAAAATTTATTTAGTTACATAAAAAATACATTTCTGCAGAGAATTTTATACACTTTTTTAAAAAACAGTACCTGGGATTAAACTCAGGGACTTCACACTGAACATCATCCCTAGCCATTTGTAAATTTTTGGAGACAGGGTGTCTATAAATTGTTAAATTGCCTAGACTGGGTTCAAACTTGCAGCCTTCCTATCTCAGCTTCCCAGTGGGCTAGGAGTACATCATGTCTGACCATGCCCAGCTTATATTTCATTTTTGAAACAGACGCTCAGTCACAGAGTACCTAGTTAATAAATACTTTGGCCAAATTTAGGATTATTAAAGAATAAAAGAATGGTTACTTCCTATTCTTGTTTATACTGCACTTGAGAACTATGCTAAGTTTTTGTTGTTGCTGTTCTGTCTTTGAGGCAGGGTCTTATTACAGAATACAGGTTGGCCTTGAACTCAGTATGTAGCCCTCCCTGGCCTCCACCTCACAACAACCCTCCTGCCTTAGCCTCTGTGTGCTAGGCTTACAGGTACATGACACCATGCCCAGATGAATATGCTAAGTTCTTATGGAACTGGATTAAAATCTACTATAGCCCTATGATCCTAATTTGTACAACAGAGAGGACTCAGGAAATGCAATATTGTTACAAAGATTGTTAAATAGTTAAGACTATATTTTACATTGAAATCTGATGGATAAACAATAAAGAAAAAAATGACTTTTAAACAAAAACCTTATAGGTAGCTGAATCTCAATTCATTTTCATTCTCACAGTGGGATTTTCATCCAATCCTCTTTTTTGTAAGTATTTGAAAATGCCAAACAAACTGGATTAAGTCACAAACTTTATGAAAAATAACCCTATAGTATTGTACATGTGAAGACAGACACTCCCCACCTGAAATACACTTAAGAAACACACAGAATTGAGGTCAATTACATTTTTTTTCAAAAAGAAGCAATTACTGGACTAGAATAAATACCAGTTTTTAACAGCAGGTGTCAAGAAACACTAGAATAAAACAGTTGCCTATAGAAAGAATATAAAGGACAGATAAATAAAACATTTAAGGGCCAGGGATATAGCTCAGTGGCATAAGTGCCTGTCTGGCAAGCACAAGGTCCTGAGTTCGATTCCTAGTACCAAAAAAAAAAAAAAGATAAAAAAAGAAAACACTTAAATCAAAAGGGATTTTTGCCCCCACCAAAAGACACTAGAAGTAAATAAAAACTTTAATGAAGCATAATTTCATTTGTACTTTCTGAAAAGTAATTAATGACAAACATAAATATTACCAAAACACTCAAAGAAGCATATGGCATAAGGCACACACATTTTATTTTACCTCTAAGCCAAGGAATGCCTGCACACTATTTGTTCTATCAAGGCAATCCAAGCAGTTTGTTCGAACTGTACCACTCTGGCACCTGTAACAATTTCAATAAAGTTAGATAGCTAGTTTGCAGCAAAAATAAAGCTATAACAAACTGAGAGTTGAAGTGACTAAAACGTAGCACCAGTTTCTCTCTCCAACTTTTTATTATCACAGTTTTCAAACATACCAAAATAATGAAAGAATTATATGTGAACATACAAACATCTACCCGAGATTCTACGTCTGTTAACATTTTGCCCTGTATTCTTTACCAATCCCTCACATACTTGTTTTTAATTAGACCAGTAGTTTAGGAGCTAAATATACATTCCTATTTATGACCTTACAGTTCTTTGCATATAATACAAGTATTTATGGAATGAATGTTTACAAATCTAAGATCTGCTATGTCTGTTGACTATCCTATAAAATTGGTACGGCACTGATATTAAATAAAATATATGAATTGAAAAAATTAAAAATTTGAGCTTTGTGGAGAATCTGCCATGTGAGGACTGGGAGGATCCAACAAGAAGCCAACCAGCCAGCCTTTCTGATAAGCCGTGCAAGCTGCACGGCTTCCAGGAAAAGAAAAGCCAGCACCTCCCGCGAGCCTACTGGCACAAGGGCTGAGAATCAAGCCCTCCACCCTCATAAGCAACCCCGTGGTTTGGAGGATAGGCTGAATTAAGATACATAAAGCAAATAAATGCTTGTATTGTTTGGTTGATTTTGCAGGCCTGGGGCCAGTGGTCTGACCATCTGTTGGGAGGATGACAGTACGCAATAGAGAAAATATGGGGGATTTTCTTCTATCTTGTCTTTGAAATTCAACATTGTTTTCACTGTTTTGTTCCGATTGTTTTGCTTTATTCAATACTCTGTTTTGACTGGTTTTATTTCGTTTTGTTTTGGTTTGATTTTGGTATACCTGATGGAATGGACAACTATTGTGAGCATAACAAAATATACTATGGTAGCTACTGTTGTTTTCCTAGTATCCTGCTTTGAAGTTTTGTACCAATTTTGCTGCTTTGTTTTGATTGGCTTTGTTCTGTTTCGTTGTGTTGGATTTTACTATCTATAAAATAAAAAAAAATTGAGCTTTGTTTACAAAAGTTCATTTTATTTTTTTGGAATACCTCAGCTTATATTCTGAAATTAAATCTTTCAAACTTACTTTTTCCTGTTTCATATGCAAAAACTGAAGATTTAAATTACAAGGCACATCTTACTATAATTTAGTAAAAGCAATGTGTTTTATTTCTATTTCCATTTATTAGTTTTTTCTGGGGTCAAGAAATGTTAAAACATTAGTTTTGAAACTGAAGTATAACAGCATGAGGTCTGGAACCAGATGAATCCTAGTACTAATACTTACACGCACATGATTTGGGGTAGATTACAGTCTATATTTCAATGTTCTCAAATGTAAATAGGCAAGTTAATAAAACCTATGCTTCTACTCATTGATATAAATAAAGCCCAAGTACACTGCTAATCCTATAATACATGCTCAATAATGTAACTTTTTATTCTTATTTGTTGAATTCTATAGGAAGAAAAGCCTAAAACTAAGGATAAAAAAAGATACTTTAAATTTTAGAAAAAAAATTTAAGAGTCCAATACTAAGAATGACTTAAGTTATAGTGAAGTTTAAATTTAAAGAACAGAGAAATAGAGTCATCAAACCTTTGAACTTCACTTCCATTGAAATAAAAAAATCCATAATCTAAAAACTTCTGGACTTGAGGTTTAAGAACACTATGTAATTTTTCTGCTTTTCCTCCTTTAACCATTTGATGATAGTCAAAATTCACCATGTGGATATCTGCAGCATGTTCAGAAGCTTTCAAATGACTCTAAAAGTAAAAAGGCAAATAATTATCTAAATATTACTTGATCTTATGGATATAGTGCTATAAATAGAACCTTATATTTTTTCACTCTTTTTTTCTTTTTTGTGGTCCTGGGGATTGAACCCAGGGTCTCGTGGATACTAGGTAAGTTGAGCTGCACTGCCAACTTGAACTCTACATTTTAAATTAAACTTCACTGGCCCCTTGAAATTTTATTAATTCCACAAAGCTTTCATTGACACTGGCAGTAAAATGGAAAATTACTTGTTTTAAAACTCTCATGCCTGAGACCAAGTGACATAATTAATATCAAGGAACCTAAATAATACTCTCGTCTTGTTTAAAGGATAAAGTATTATTTCCAATCATCAGTATTTTATTTTTACAACATAAATTTAATAATTATTGATATCTATTACAGAATCTCAAAATAAAGTATATCATTTGTAATACAAGACCTACTGAGGAGTGAAAGATTTTTATATCTTCATTCAATACATTTTTAAAGTTTATTTACAATATTCATTTCACAAGGCTACCAAAATAGCTAAATGGGTTACTTTTAGATTTAATGGGAATGAACTTTAGAAAATGTTTCCTAACCATTTTGTGTAAGCTTATAATCTTACATAACACTATACTTTATCTTAATTCATTATTGGATTAAAGTAGTCTGTATTTTTTCTTTAGAATTCACACATTTTTTGAGTTTTTTTACTTAAATTTTCTTTTACTTAAGTTCTTTTTACTTAAGTTTTTTCTCAATACAGGAAGGTATAGTCTTGCAAGGACACAAATATATTATTGACCATTTCATACTTTTAAAACAATGACTATGGTTTCTAGGAAGTAGGTACAGTAATAAAGAAGGAAACAGCTGATATTTATCTACCAACGATGTGAACATTTCTGGGGGAGGTGGGTGTTCTGCTTCTGTACAATATTAAATAAACAGATTAGAAAACAATGTCAATTGTCTTGAAAGCTTTCCATAATTTCAACTTCAGAAGCCTTAGTATAAACTCAATCCTAATAGCTCCAAAGAGTTAAAAGGTTTCAACAAGCACCTCATCTTTTTCTCAGGAAATAACTTACTTCCTGGAAGAATCTGGTTATCATTATACTATTCTAGGTGACCATAGGCGAAAATGGAAGAAGAAATGACCACACTTACTTGGAAAGCCTTACTTAGCATATGTTCGCCTTCCTTAGATCCAAGCAAATTTACCACTATTTGTTTACCATACAAATTCTTAAGTGTCCTAAAATGCCTATTAAAGAAAAGAAATAAGCATATATCAAAAGATAAGGCTAATTTTTTTTTCAATAAATAAGAATTCATTATTAAAAGGAACCTAGGTGGCAGTATTTTAAAATCACAGAACTTGCCGAATGGGTACATACCCATTTGACATGTTCTTAAAACTTGGAATTGATGAAAACTCAGTAAATGCATTTCCTCATTGACTTACAGACAGTGAGACTCCTCCCCGTGCTGGTGCTTCCCACTCTGGGGGGCTGGCACCAGACAAGGCAGAACACAGCCATCAGCAGAGCAGGGCAGGCAGTAGGAGCAGTGGGGAAAGGCTGCACCTCACACCGGAGGTCACCTATTCCAGGAGTATTCAGAGACAGTGTTTTGCTAGCTCTAACTTTGATAAACAGAGCCCAGATTAGATTTTTCCTCTCTAGCTTCCAGTCATCCATACCTCCCCTTATCTGTGGTTTCACTTGATATAGTTTTAGTTAACTGAGGTCAATCACTGTCTGAATAAGCTGTCTTGACTCTTACAAAGATACTACTTTCATATAACTTATGTTATAGAATATTATAATAGTGCTATTTTTAGTTCTTTCTGTCAATCTCTTACTGTGCCTCACTGTTAAATCAAACTTTAACACAGGTATGTATGTTTAGGAAAAAAACATATATTCCTATAGTATATACAGTTAAAGGTCTCAGGGATCTCCCTGGGGAGGTTTTGAAATGTAACCCCTGAGGACAAGAGACCACTATTTAGAGATAGTGAACCTTTTAGAACTTTCAGTGATACAAACAGCTCACTGTGGCTCGCATGCCATAGGTTCACCACCACTGCTATATAACAATGCCACACAAAGGAAATATAACACATGAGATTCATCTACAATTTTAAGTTTTCAAGGAGTATTTATAAAGCAAATCTTAAGATATTTTGCATTCTTTTTTCTGTACTCTCTGAACACTAGTCATATTTCAAGTGCTCAGTAGCTACACATGGCTAGTGGCTGCCACAGTGGACAACAGACAGGAAGTTTTAAGGCCACACTTTCAGCACTATCACTCCTAGAAATCAATATACTAGGAATCACAGTCTTCCAATTAAATTAGAAATAGAAAGGAATTTTATTTAGAGCTAAAAGACATTTAAATGAATTGGTAGATATAACTAGTCTTACTCTTAGCAATATCAAAATGTAAGGCACTAGGTAAAAATAATCAGTCCAACCTGTCAAATGCAGGTGCGTTGGCTTCAAACCCCCTTGACATGCGGACACGATGGGATCCCACCTTGGACAAGAAAAAGCAGATTTCATCATACCAAAAACCAACATGTGGACAAAAGAAAGATATGCTTGATGAATGTAACAATTTATTTACTGAGCACATGTAATTAAATCAAATAAGTGATTTTCCCTCATGATAATATTTTCTTTAAAAGCTCTACGAGTTTCCCCTTTGCTTTATTTTGTTAAAAAGTAGTCCCATTAAAAAAGAAGTTTGGCCTGGCATGGTGGCACACAACTGTAATCCCAGCACTCAGAAGGCTGAGGGAGGAGGATCAAAGTGAGAGGCCAGCCTGAACAACATAGTGAGACTCTGTCTGAAAAAAAAAAAAAAGTTTCACTATAATGAAATACTTGTAAAGGAATAGTAATTTTTGATGCAAAATATTTTCAATGCTTTCATATATATTACCTTACTTTCAGCTCAAACTACACAACCTGTGTAAATGAAGAGATGCACCTTCCCTCTTAAATCTGTGTGATTAATTCCAAAAGATTCAAATGAGATTTTTTTGTTTCCTGACCTAAATTTCTACTCTTCCAAGCAGTCTACCACTACAATGCCCATCTGTCTTTTCTCTCGGCGATGTTGAATACGCTAGTTCCTTCTTCATCACCAAAAGCTCCAAAGAATTAAAACCACCATTCCTTTATGGAAAAACAGACCTTAAAAGTCAACCTTACTGTCACACAACTACATAACAGCACATTTTGCAAAATTAGAAATTTTGGGTTAAATGAAATAAACAAGATGGAAAATATCTACCTAGTATGTATTGCTAGCTTTTCTCTTCTCACATAGTAAAGTAGCAGAGGGATGAAGCAGGATTGAGAAAGATCTGACAGTTGTCAAAAAGAAACACAAAGGTAAGACCAGTTTGAATTTCACTGCTAATATTTCTCTCTGAGACTTTGGCATCAATGTTTTCCAGAATTCATTCTTGCTAATCTGTGGGTGAAGTAGCTTTAAAGAGAGGGTAGGAGGGAAGTTTTCATCAAAAAACAAACAAAAACAAAAATCAAACTCTAATGTGCTCACACAATTTCAAAACCAAATTAACAGTGTTATCATTAAGTGTTTTCCTTTTCTGTCCCCTATGTCCTGCTAAGTAGTAGTTTATTTTTTTCTTTTTTTAAATAAGAAATTGATTAGACTAACTTGGATCACATTTAGGTCAACTGATTCATCAGACTCAATTTCATTTTATGATACTTAATAGCCTTCATAAAACTTGAAAACTGTACACTCCATAACATTAAGCATTTTAGACTAGAGAAAAATAATGGAAGTTGGTTATTTTTTCTTTGGTGTAATCTGAGGTTAATGATCTGTAACTCTGTAAAAGCTCTGTCTACAAAGACTGCCTGTAACACTACAAAATTCACTTTTGTCAATATTTATGTTGTATAGTATTGTCACTGTCAAAGGTGAAAAATAAAAAGTTCTCCTGTATTTTGTTGAAGCCTGTGGTTGTTCCCTACTATCCCATCCCACTACCCAACTCAAAAACACCTGTAACTACATATCAAAGGTCTTGAGCAATAGATAGCCTTGCTTAAACTAGGTTTAATTACTCAAAGTTAATGGTAAAATTCTGTAATAAACAGCTATTGTCAATTGTGATAAAAGAAGCACTGCAGAAAATTTTATCACCTTAACCATAAATCTACCTAAAGAAAAAAAAACTATATCAAGGTTATTTTTTTAAAGTATTAGAGTCAAGCACAGTAGTATATTATGGGCAGCTAAGTTAGACAGAAATCAATATACAGTCAGAGAGGAGGGCAGTAGAAAAAATAAAGACCTCAGAATTGCAGCTGGAGGCACATCTGAAGATGACCAGGCCTCCATGCCTCCTCTAAGGGATAAGCAGTAACTTGGAATTATACGATAATTGGTGTCACCTGGTCCAGTGAAGTTCAGCTACACATCAATCACCCACAAGGGAGACCACAGCATCCAGACCCATGCTTTTCCCAAAATGCCTTTGTTCTTTTCATGTACCCCTGTTTCATGACCTGCTTCTCTATTGGATCAATATTAGCTAAGTGGCTATACTTGTAATCTTATTGGATGAGTACAGTTTGACCCATTTGTATTTATCCTTTTGCATCCACTTCGTGATTCTGCTCTATAAAACATTTTTATATTAGTGGCCTCAGTGGCATCCCACTTCCGGAGCCCCTCCAGCTTCTCTTAACCTTTCCTACTCTTAACCTCCTTTGTTCTTTGGAATTCATTCTTCAATTTCAGGAGACACGAACTCAGCGTTTGTGATATCTAGCAGGTTGGGGGTTAAATTTTTCCCTATATCAGTAGCACACCCTTGTAATCCCAACACCCAGAAGGCTGAGGCACAAGATCACAAATTCAAGGCCAGCCTGGGCCACATAGTGAGACCCTGTCCTCCTCCCCCAAATTAAATTTAATTTAAAAATAAAAATTAATAGAGTGGTAAGGAACATCATTTCTTTCACTATCACTACTTTATGTTCACATATTTCTGAAACTTCAACCAAAAATTGAGCATACAGCACTAAACTAGGCATAATCTCATATTTGTCCTTCCTTTTTTTTTTTTTTTTTTGGTGGTACTGTGAATCAGCTCAAGGGCTTTCACACTGATGTATGTTCCCAGGCCTGTTTTATTTTTTAGTTTGACATAGGGTCTCACTAAATCATTAAGTTGCCCAGGTTGGTCTCAGATTTGTGATCTTCCTGTCTTGGCCTCTCTCAGAGTGCGAGATTAAAAGTGTGTGCCACCACACCCTGGGTAGGTTTTCCATTTTTTAAGACTTATAAGCTATAATAGAACAGAAATATAATGTGAGAATGACACTGTAAATTATAAATGCCAAAGAACTTAAGACAAAAAGAATTATAAATGAGTTGCCAGCACCGAAGAACATCATTCTCACTTGTGAAGCCCTTTATGACAACTTTATAAAATTTAAAAGAAATTCATACTATAGTTTACCATTTCTATACAAGGCCTGACTCCCCAAACAGACCGCATGCTGTGAGCATCATTATAGTCTCTTAAGCAGCTCAGAGTACTTCATAAAAAATAATGCACACTGAAAGAACTCAAGTTACTAAACGAAAAGGTCAGCATGAAAGGATGATTGGAGTCCATTCAATACGATATGCACTGGCTGCTGAAGAACAACTACTTTAATTTTGGAAGTAGAGAATTTCTCTTAGAAAACAGCAAGGGCAGAAATGCAAGTAAACCTTAGATTACAAGAGGGCAGATCTGATGAGCCTAATACATCAAAAGTGGAAAGACTTTTCAAAGAGCTAGCAGGAAGCAACCTAGAGATGAGCCCAGTTTAAAAACTATGAGAATCCTTAAGTCTACAAGAAACTATGAAGCTCTTACTGAGATGAATAAAAAGAAATGGGAAGTTCCAACATCTGGGAGAATGCTAGGACACCGTGGCTTGCTCAGTCCTAGCTGATTCAAGCCATTAGAGTAAGATCTTGTACACCAGGGGTTCTCAACTTTGAGTGAGAGGTAAACCAGTTAAAATAGATTCCTGGCCCCATTCCAAGAGATTCTGATTCAGCTGATCTGAAACTGGGGCTGAAAATCTGCTTTATAAAATCACTTTAGATGACTCTTTTAATACTTCAATTAAAGAGACAGTGAAGAAGCATATCAAGAATTCTGTCATGACTTCTGAAGTGAGACATGTCTCAAGGCAACACCTAACTTCAAGGATCCTCCATAAATTCACAAGACACCTAGTAATCATTCATAACCACCCTAAGTCAGAAAAGCCCTTTTTACCTTCTATGGAATAAATTTTTGGATTTGATGTTTTAATTTTTTAAAATTATCTCTTTATCCCAGTCTTTGAAAAATCAATCATATTTTCCTTGCTTTTTATCACTTTTTTAGAATAGTAGGGAAAATGTTTTGGTATAAAAGATACAAAAAGAATCCATTCCTATTCAAAGAAAGGTTAACTTTAAAAACTATTAAGGTAAATAACTGTAAAAACCACTGACTCGATCCTCAATTCAAATGAAGTCAACAACAGGCCAGGACAACTGGCAGAATTGTTGCACTGTCTCAGTGTCTCAAAAATTATGACTATAAAGAAATATACAACACCAGGCGTGGTAGCGCACGCCTTTAATCGCAGCACACGGGAGGCTGAGATAGGAGGAGTGTTGTGAGTTCCTCGAGGCCAGCTTGGGCTACAATGCGAGCGAAAGGCCGGCCTGAGCTACATAGTACGACCCTGCCTCAAAACACTAGGGCCGGGAGTTTGGCTCAGGGGCTTAAGGGCCCATCTGGCAAGCACGAAGTTGTGAGTTTGATACCTGGTGCCACAAAAAAAAAAAAGAAAAAGAAAAGAAAAATATATGACTTAGCTGGGCACGGTGGCACATGCCTTCAATCCCAGCACTCGGGAGCTGAGGTAGGAGGAGCACTGTGAGTTCGAGGCCAGCTTGGGCTACAACACGAGCACAAGGCGGGCCTGAGTTACACAGTGCGAACCTGCCTCCAAAAACGAGGGCCAGGAGTTCGGCTGAGTGGCTTAAGCGCCCGTCTGGCAGGCACGTGGTTGAGAGTTCGATTCCGGTGCCACAGAAAGAAAAAAAAAGAAAAAAGAAATATACGACTTAAAAATTCATAGTTTTCAATCCACAGGCACACGACATTAGCTATCCAGATACTGCAAAGAGCCAAAGAACAAAGAAGGAAGAAGAAAGAAATTCTCACCCATGGTGACTCCCTCAGTAAAACTACTCAGAAATCAATTTTACTGAATAATTAAATACTGTAATTGTGAAATTTGTAATGAAATAAGAAAGCAAGTTGTGTAACAGAGGGCCCATAAATAGGCTATCAGAATTTCTTACACTAGTTTGTTCCCAAAAGAAATGCATTCAACTTGCATTGAACTGAGGCTTTAGGAATGTTCTAAAGCAAGCAGTGCAAACATCGCTGCTAATCCCTGAAGCTCAGGAGTGGTAAGGTTGGGCTGGGATTCTTTCCCCAGAGATTTAGGGAAGAGATACATCTATCTATTTAACCTATCCTTAAATGCCAAAGATAAAACCCACATCAGTAAGACCTGTCTTGACAAGAACTAAAGAAACTCAGCAAAGCAATGCAAGCACTATTGCTAGTTAATTCTTGACCTATCTTGAATAGACTCCACTACTGAAAAAGACTGCAATGGTCTGTTATTTTTCTTCACAATAGCCAACACAGAATATAATAGAGACCCGGCAATTAGATAAAGAGGTGGGAAGATTTTTTTTTCCATGCTTTTTTTCAAAACTATAGACTGAGGCATACAACTTACAGAATTATACATACCCAGAAGCTAAAATAAATACAACTTATACTTTATGGCCTAGGGGTTTTTGAATAACAATAAAATGCAATATAACCCTACTGGGCACACACGATCTAATATTATGACCTCATATTTAAAATAAAATCTCCAACAGATTGGATACTGATAAAGAAATGTTTAAAAATTATTAAAAGGCAAGTCAGAAAATACAACAAAGATGACAGATCATCACAGACTACAAGGTAAAATTACAGTGCATGTGGGAGGGGTAAGATAGGGTCTCACTGTGCAGTTCAGGCTGGCCTTGAATTCACTATGTAGCCCAGGTTGGCCTCGAATTCACAGCGATCCTCTTGCCTCAGCCTCCCAAGTGCTAGGATTACATATGTGCATTACCACACCTGAGAGTAGCAGATATATTGTTGATAATAGCAGTGGTAACAGCAGCTAACTCTCACATAGTGCTGTGTGCCCAACACTATTCAGAGTGTTGGCATTACTCCTTACAAGCACACTATTAAAGAGGTATAGTACTAGGAATATCATTTCCAATTTACTAATCAGGTAATTGAAACATAGAAGGGCAAAATCACTTGCCCAGGATCACACAGCTAGTAGTGGTAGCGTAAGGACCCCAACTAAAAAGTCTTGCTACAGCAGCTTATTTTAACCATTACATTCTATTGCCCTAAGAAACTAAATCCTTATACACTAAGATAATAAGATAATAAATATGAAATATTTTGAAACTATATACTATGAAAACTTTGAAATTTTCTAAACACAGCAGCTGAAATTCTATGGACACATTCAATGGCTTGGATGTAGTTTCTCCTTTAAGGGATCAAGCATTGGAAGCTTGTTTCCAGGTCGCAGTTTTAGGGGTCAGTGTGTGGAGGAAGCAGTGTATGGAGGAAGGCCTAGTAGGAGTGCCTCAGGCGCTGACAGAACTGCTCCCAGAAGGGAATGCAGCATTTCTGGAGTAAGTCCTTGCAAGGGCAAGTGGCTAAAAGGTGTAAGCTGCACTCCTTATTGTCTCTCTGGCTGCAAGACCTGATCTCACCTTCCCATACATTTCCACCTTTGTAATGCCTTTTGGCATTAGATCCTGACCAGAGGCCGAACCAGGTGGGCTCCCAAATCCTGGACTTTGAGTCTCTAGAACCATGAGCCAAAATGAAACTCTTCTTTACAAAGTTTCCCTGCCTCAGCTATATCATTACAGTAACACAAAACTAATATAGTACTTGAAAGCAAATTAAAGAAAAAGATATCTGAGACAAGAGTCTTCTCAGCTCCTCACTTGTGAATCTATGTAATATTATTAGATAGGATAATAGAACAATCAGTGAATTAATGAACTGCCCTGAACATTTACAGAATACAGAGTATTTCCAAGAAAAAAAAATTGAACATCAAACACTTACTTGCAACCCTGGCTGCTCCCAGAACAAGGGAACAGATCCTCGGATTTGTATGAAGGAAGAAACAGAGTCATCTAAGTACACAACCTACCAAAAAAAAAAAAAAAAAAAAAAAATATATATATATATATATATATATATAAACACACACATATTTACTTTTGCATTAGAAAAACAAAGTTAATAAAGTCTGTTGCATAGTATTTACATTTTATGACTTAGTTCTCAGATATAAATTGTCCTAGTCAAAGTATGCAAAATAGGCCATTAAGATTGTTTTTTTCAGGTAATGTTAACCAAGAAAACAGGACATATATAAATTTAAGAACTACAACTTTTTAAAAGGAACTGTTGTTAATCTAAATATTTTATACACATACCTTTACATTTCATTTAATTTATTTCCTTAGTTTTCCATATTTCTCAAAACCCAGTGTGGGGCTGGGGATATAGTTCAGTAGCACAGCGCCTGCCTGGCAAGCGTGAGGTCGTGAGTTCGAACCCCAGTATATTTTAAAAAAAAACAAAAAAACAACAACAAAAAAAAAAACACCAAAAAACACCTAATGTGAAAACTGGAGTTGGACTGGGGCATGGTCTGAATTTATAATTTTAGTTTTACAGTCAAATATATTATAACTTTCAATTTTTAGGTAATATACATAACTCATTAAGAGTTAGGTTTTATTTCACCAAAAACAAAAACAAAAACAGCCCACTTTTCCTAAATTGTCTACTTCTTTAACTACGTATTTTAAAATTTAATGTGAAATGTACAGCACTGACTATGGCACACTAATTAATGAATATCTTGTTATGTTTTTGAAGAGTCATACCTAAATAAGATTGTTTTAGAGAACCCTTTTTTAGCTAATAGGTAGCAAAGAACATAATAATGACATTACAGCTGTCAAAATGTTTCTCGATCAAGTAAAAATCTATTCTAGTATTTTCTGTGCCTCTCCTACAGTACATGAATAAGCATATAAAACATTATACACCTGTTCTGTCTCGACAAAGTTGGCAACATGACCATCATCATTAGTTCCCCGGACATTGAACCTCGTCCCAGCTCGTTCACAGCTTAATCTTGAAATGAGACAAGCCTTTGCCTGTTTATGAGCAGCATAAATTGTTCTGATTTCCACACCCCCACACATGAGGCGTAATAACCAGTCGTCACAATTCACACCATAGTGCTTGAGATGCAAATGCAAAGACTGGTTCCTATAGGAAAAAGAAATAACTGCATTAAGTTACTAAATAACAAGGTGTAAATTTTAAAAGTACCCCCAGAATATTAATTTATTAAGTTAAAAGGAATCAAAAATAAATCACTTCATTTATATTTATTACGCTAGGGATCAGAAGATAAAGCTATAAAATGAAATGGAGATTCTTAAACATGCTATCTATGATCAGTACTAAAGATCATTATTTTTTTGTGATTTCAATGTATGCCCTATTTCTGTTACATCTTTTTATATTATATATAACCTAACTTGTCCTAAAAAGGAGTGTATCTAGACATCCATACTCCACTTTATAAAGCTTTACTAATAAAGATAAAATTTATAAGGCTCTATTTTAATTAATTTTAATGGTCAACTAGATGTTGTAGCACATGCTTGTAATCCCAATACTCAGGAAGCTAAGACAGGAGAATTTCTGTGAGTTCAAGGTCTGCCTTGAACATAGCAAGCCCTTGTCAAAAGAAATAAAAAGCCAGATATGGCTAATGTCTACTACATTAGACAGCACAAGCATAGGATTTTCCAGATACTTCTCTTTTCCAGCACTGGAGAATTTAAACCAGAGCCTCACACATGCTATGCAAGTGCTTTACCACTGAGCTGAACCCTTAGCTCCCTCCCAAAACTTTCAGCATAAAGTAACAGATGGTTACTTACAATGGCCTGGTTTATAAACATTTGCAGAGGAAAAAAGTCATTCAGATAAACACACAGAAGCCCAATGATTAAAGGACAGATAAAAGTGGAATCACTGCAGCTAACGCATGGATGGAGGCTGCAGGGGGTCTCTGCTAGAAACTAGTCCTCTACAAAACACATTAAGTAAACTTCTGTAGCAACTTCTAGCCTTCCTATGTGGAAGTAAAATACGGTGGTAAGCAACAATCCACTACCAATACAAAAGTGAATTCTTATGGCTGGGGATTTAGCTCAGCGGCTCAAGTGCTTGCCTGGTAAGTGTGAGGTCATGAGTTCGATCCCCAGTACCAAAACAAAACAAAACAAAATGTGAATTTTCTGCATTGTTGCTCTATATTACTTAGCTCCATATTCTTGCTCTGTATTACTTAGCTGTCTGAAGCAAGGAACAAGAGCTGTAACAGCATTTTCCTGAAGACTCAGGGTCATTAACAGAAACAGACAACAATACTGTTAGAGCAGCAGTCCGCACTCCTGACCCCTCGGGTGACAAGCTGCAGGAAGGGCCACAGGTGGTGGTCATGTGCAGTTCAGGTGGACCAGTTATGACCACAACCTCTTACCTACTCAGGAAACTACACAGCTCTGTGAGAAGTCCTAGCATTTAGTTGCCAGGACCAAAACCAAAATAAAACCACAAAGGAATGTAAATGAGTGATGAAATTAATACTGAGCTAACATTAAGTCTGATAACCATTACTTATCTGACAAATACAGTGACATAAGCTTCCATTCTTTTTTTTTTTTTTGCGGCACCAGGGATCGAACTCACAACCTCGTACCTGCCAGACAGGCACTTAAGCCACTGAGCCTAAGTCCCGGCCCTGGTTTTTTGAGGCAGGGTCGCACTATGTAGCTTAGACCGACCTTGCACTTGCATTGTAGCCCAAGTCGGCCTCGAACTCACAACGCTCCTCCCACCTCAGCCTCCTGAGTGCTGGGATTAAAGGCATGCGCCACCATGCCTGGCTTAAGCTTCCATTCTTTACTATTACTTACAGTGATCTGAAATAAATTCAAAGGGACTGTGATCCAGCATGTCCAAGGTATTACCACATAGTATGGAGATTCATTTTTTCCATTTGAACAGACACTGGATTCTAGGTATTTTGTATGAATTTCATTCTCTGAGGTCAACTTTCACTTTTCTTTACTATCAATGTGTCACTGCTTTAATTCTACTTAAACTTATACAGAACTCTTAACTGGCAGCAGATTCAAATCAACAATGGAACAAAAGGATCTGGGTTTTGTGACAGAATTTGGCACTCTGGCCACAATAATTATTGTGTCTTGCAAAACATTTATAGTAAACTGCAAGGGAATGAATTATAAAAATTTTTATTTTTCCATGGAAACTGAAGCTCAAGTATGCCAATGCTTAGCAAAATAATAAAAATTATAAAATGAACAAAATTCATCTTTGCTACATTAGCCATTCCTTTGTTCAACCTGTCATCTACCGGACAAAACCCTCAGCTTTCTGTGATCTCAATGTCTCCATTTCTACTTTTAACTGAATGAAGAGATAAATGAATTATTCCTACTGATTGAACTTAGCAAATGCAGTTGCACCTGCTTGGACTTCAAATGTAACAGGAAAGCTCTTCTCTCTCCATATAAGGAATCTGGGATAGGAATGAAGAAGGAACAAAAACATAAGCACAGCTGCAACAGGATTACCTTTCTCAAAGGACTTGAATGTCTGCCTTCAGCAAAGTGTACAGTTGATACAGGTTTAACTCCTGGAAGTTTATTTCTGAATGCTAGACAAACATATGTCCCATTGCCACGAGTTTCTTGAGCAGATGGGGCTTTATGTCTAGTCATCTGCTCTGTTAACCCCTCTGCTAGCCTTGCCTCTTCTTTTCCATCC
The DNA here is from genome assembly GCA_004363535.1 of Dasyprocta punctata. NCBI lineage: Eukaryota > Metazoa > Chordata > Mammalia > Rodentia > Dasyproctidae > Dasyprocta > Dasyprocta punctata. The sequence continues at coordinate 34,159 of RJWM01002527.1, read as the reverse complement.
CTTATTGTCTCCTCCTTTGGTAAGCCCAAGAGTCTGAGAGAAAGTGCTCTGAAGTCTTTGCTCATTCTGCCCTTTCTCCTCCCCTACGCACTACTCTGGGTCAAGACACTCCCATGCATGGTATAAGGTGACCAAGCTGTTGCCCTGAGGTTAGTGTCATCTTTTAAGGCTATTGATTTTGACCCCTCTGATAGTGAGGGCAAATAGGTCAAACCTGAATGTGCTACTCAAGAAACATACAAGAAATGGTGAAAGTGTGAGGGAGAAAAAACACATAGGAGAGAACACTTCAGACTTGAATTACTACAGGATGCCAAGAGAACAGAGAGTCCTGGGGCTTTGGCCTTATAACATATGTCAATACAATGAAACACAATTTGCACATGGCAGTTAGGAAAAAAGCCAACATCAATGAAATCTGGCATGCTATAATAAAGTCAGGCTAATTAGAGTCTCATGTTTTACTTACCATTTATGCTTACTTATAACACTGCACAGTAATATACAATCATGTAGTATATCACAGTTGTGTACGTAAGTTTTATTTTCTGTAGTACTGGACTTTGTCCTGTCGTACTATTTCTTCACAATCTGTTGGGCTCTTGAGTCAAGATTATCTATACAAGTTGGGCATGTAGAGCACCTGCCTGCCTATAGGACCCTGGTTCAATCCTCTGCACGACTAACTAAATAATAATAATAAAAAGATGATCCACTTACAATCCTAAAATTAAAAGTAGTAAGGGAAGATTGGTTCACAATGTTAATAATACCAACAAGATTTCAGAACTCAGAATAATGAATATGAATAACATAACTATTACAACCAACATCATTTCCAAATTTAACAAATATTTTAAGTATATTTCTGAAATGAAAGGTCTTATCTAGATCAAGAAGAACAAGAGGGCTTCATGTCACATGCCAACTTCAACACCCTAACAGAGGCTGCCTACCATCCCATGCTAAGGATCTGGGAGCAAGAGAGACAGGTGTGTGCGATCAGTCATGTCCATTCCTTGCGACCTCTGGGAGCAATAGCAACTATTGAACAAATCTTACCCAAATCAGTAAGCCACTGCACACACTGATTAAAAAGGGTAAAAATAAAACACAGACTCACCAGAAAAATCTATTGTCAGTTGTGTGTTCCTGCACGCTACGATGTGCATTGAGACTCAGATCTAAACTGGATCCAGATGCAGACCATGCAAAATAAAAGTTTCCTGAATTCAAAACTTTTCGCACTTCAGAAATGCGATCCTCATCCGAAGCATCAACTCGAAGTGATATAAACTCGGTAGAAGTAACTCGAAAAACTTCAGATTCTTGAATTTTTCCAACAGACATACATCCGGTGACTAGGACCAGATAATGTAACATAGTATCACCTGCAAAAAACCACAGATTTTATTTGAATGAAAAAAAAAAAAGTATTTCCAAGCTATTTAAAGTTTCTCCAATTGGGCAAGATGGCACACACTTGTTATCCCAATTCTTGGGTGGCTGAGGCAGGAAGATCACTATGAATTGGATATGAGCCTGGGCTACATAGTGAATACAAAGCCAGCCTGAATGATAAAGCAAGACCCTGACTCAAAAATAAAGCTTCTTCTAACTTTTATCTTTTGTCTCCATCTTCTAAACCTGACATTGTGGTTACTTTAAATTTATCATGGATATGGTTAAATTCACAACTAGATGTTTTTAGTTGAAAAAAATTTCTTGCTTAAACACATTCAGTGCAATAAACATTTATTTATTTATTTATTTTTAAATTTTATTTGAGCGAAGAAAAACAAAACAAACAAAAACTACAACAACAACAACAAAAAAATGACATATATAGTAAAAGCAACAAGCAAAAGAGACAAGCAAACAACTAGAGTAAATACACAACATTGCAGGTTTACAAAACCGGAAGATAGAAGCTTGACAATGGTTGCAATTTGTGCATCGTTATCTTTAATACAATAAACATTTAAACATTAACAGGATAATCTTATATTTATGAAACTGATCCTCTATTTAATCTAAAACTATACAAATTTATCAAATAGAAAATGTATTGCCTTCACTTACCTTTCTTTATGATGGACAGAAATTCAGATAAGATAATGAATATGAAAGTTCTTTGTAAACAATAAAGCTGAAAACCTGGCATACAAATGTTAACTGATGATGATCACATATAGGCCAAAAAGTCCTTGGTAATAATTTATAAAGCAATTTGTTGTGATAACACTTTCATAGACATTTTTCATTTAGTTTTCTATTTTTCTAGACATTTTCATTTTTCACAGACTTTTTTGACAAAAATTCTAGTTGGAACTTAGCAGTAATGTGCTCTGAGTATGAGCTTTGACACAGACAGAAGTGCCCTGAAATCCTGGCTCCAGTATGTATCTAGACCAAAGTATATTACCATAACCAACCTAAGATATAACCTTATGTAAAAAGCGATTACAATTCCTCAGAATTACTTAAAACAATTACTAGTGAACACCTAGGCACAGTGTTTTATCTTCCATAGATCAATAAGACGTTACAAATCTCCATTTTATAGACTCACGCTCCTCAAAGTATGGTCCATCAACATGCAAAAAAAGGGGCCCCTAGCAGAAGGGAAATGGACTACATCAGTAAACCCACCCTTTCATTTAGATGACTCTTGTGTTTTGCCTGTTTCGTTTTCTATTGTTAGACTTCATTAATGATGGGAGAGCCATGTGTAAGATCTGCATGCAAGTACTAGCTTCTCCCAGGACTGATCAGTAAAACAATTCATGGCCCAGTCCCACCCAGTCTTTAGGCTACAGTTTCAATCACATTGTGGACAAATTAATAATCACAAGGGTTATTCTGCAGTTCATGGTGACATTAAGTGGCAGAGACAATCTCAAGCTGAGACCTTCTGCATCCAAAACAGACTATTATCCCACAATAAATCTGTGAAATCACAGTGGTTCCCGTGAAGACATATTTTCCTAAATGCACTGACTTCAAGTAAGAAGGCAAGGCTTTGATTTTCTCTAAATGTAATCAAACAGGACACAATTGACAGAATTCAAAGTCACAAATGCTGGAGGATGCAGCATGTCTTGAGCAACAATCATCACTAGCCTAATATTTAAAAGATGATAACACACTTTATAGCTCAGTTACTGAATGTGATATGATATATAGGTTGTCTCAAATCCTTAGAATTACAAAAATGAAATAAAAAAATACATGAATTATACTGAATAACAAACTTACCAAGATTTAACCGCAAAACACCTAAGAGTCCATACGCATCCAGTACTTTGGAGTATGTACCCTTGATTGCCTCTTTTTCTGCAGATGCTACAAAAAAAATTTGGATTAAGAAAAATAAGCTGAAATATCAGACTATAAAGCCAGAGTTTCCACCAAAACTTTGTAAATCTGATATTCTCCCTTAGGGCATAAGACTAATTTTGCAGAAACCTGAGTCTGTCAGACCCATGTTTATTCTTTAGAACATTTCTACTGATGAATTATTAATTTTAATTTTATGAGTTTTATTATATTAAATGATGCATGCTTAACATGAAAAAGATCACAAAATAAAGTATTAAGTTTTTAATTTTTACTGAGTTTATATAAAAGCATCAAAATTTTCAACATTGACTTTTGGTGTACGAAGTCTAAAAAAGAACATCAGAAATAAATTGCTATATGAACTACAACGAAAATACCAATAGCACTCTATGAAAAAAATAATCTTTAATTGTCACACCTATGGCTGTCTGCATACATGACAACAGCATGTTCCGTACACATGTAACACTTACACTGACAGCATGTCTTTTGCTTTCCTGACCTTTTTGGAGGACATACTTGACATCTTAGGTGTCTTGTTATTTTGTCAGGAGGTTCTTACCATATTATACTGGGTGTAGTTAACAGACACATAAAATATTGGAGTCAGCGCCATTTGTAGACTGTGGAGCTGGAGAGAATCAGGTCTCAGCAGAAGGTGATCCCTGCCTGGAAACCAGTACCATGTGTGGGCTGCTGCCGGAGTGGGGACAGACACACTCAGGCCTCTCTCCGTGAGTGAGCACCATTTGCAGACTGCAGAGGGAAAGAATCAGGCCTCACGAAGAGGTGATCCCTGCCTGGAAGCCAGTGCCATGTGTGGGCTGCTGCCAGAGTGGGGACAACCACAGCCAAGCCTCTCTCTATTAGTCAGCGCCATTTGAGGACCAGGAAGGGAGAGAACCAGGCCTCACCAGGTGGTGGTCCCCACCTGGAAACCATATCATTTTCATTGTTTTGTTAGGCTGGGTTTTATTCTCTTTTGTTTTGTTTATGTTAAATCTGATGGCATGAGCAGCTATTTAAAAGATAGTAAGACATATTATGGTAGCCATTTTGGATTTACTATTGGCTTGTTTTGAAGTCCTTTATTGCATTCATTGTTTTGTTTTTATTGTTTCCATTCTATTTTGTTCTGTTCAGTTTTTACTATGACTGGAGGTATCTGCAGCTACTTGAAGACAACAAAAGGTATTATGGTACCTATTGTTGGTTTCGTAAGGTTCTGAAGCCCTGTATCACTTACACTGGTTTATTTTGATTGGTTTTATTCTGTTTTATTTTCCTTGGTTTTATACTCTTTACAAAAAAAATTTTAAAAAGAAACATAAAATATCTATAAAATAAATTATTAAATTCTCAATACGTATTGTGCATTTGGGATAGACATCAACATTTTCACATCAACTATGTATTTGCTTACAAAACCAACATTAGAAATTCCTATATGAACTATGAACAAAATACCAATAAACTCTACCACGAAAATAAGCTTTGCATCAACTGTCACACCCAAGGCAGTCTTCACAATGACAACTACATGCTGCATGCACAGGTCTCGCTGACACCTACAGCATATGTTTTTTACTTTCCTGGCTACTTTTTTTTTTTTTTTGAGAGAGGGTCTCGCTATGTAGCCCAGGCTGGTCTCAGACTTGCAGTGATCCTCTTGCCTCAGCCTCCAGAGGCTTTTCCAGGCCTTTGTAGGACATACTTGATGTGAGTGGTCTTGCTGTTCTGTCAGAAGGTTCTTATTATATTATACAGTATGTAGTTAACAGGAACATAAAATACCAATAAAATAAATAATTTTATTTTTATTTATTTATTTGTGTGTGTGTGTGTGTGCACGTGCATTTTTTTTTTTTTTTTTTGACACGATCTTGCTCTGTAGCCCTGGCTGGCCTCAAACTTACAGCAACCTTCTTGCCCCAGCCTCCTGAGTGATAGGATTACAGGCATGCACCACCACGTCTGGTTAAAATTGTTAGTATGTACTGTACATTTAGGATAGACATCAACATTTTCACATCAGTTGTGTATCTGCTTACACAACCTAAAAGATAACATCAGAAATAAATTTCTATATGCACTATAATGAAAATACCAACAGAACTCTATCACAAAAATAAGCTTTGCTTCAACTTTGACACTCAAGGCAGTCTTCACACATGACAACTGCATGTTCCATGCACACATCTCACACTGACAGCACGTGTGCTTAGCTTTCCTTTCCTATGTGGCAGTCTTGTCATCTCTCTTCTCTTCCTGTTTTGTCAGGAATTTCCTACTATATTGTACAACTTGCACTTACCAGGAAAATAAGATGTCAATAAAACAAAATAATATATCAAATGTGTAACGAGTGCTTAGAATAGGCATCAACATTTTCACATTAGCTGTTTACTTGCTTAGAAAACCTAAAAGATAACATGAAAAATAAAAACCTATGTGAACTACAAGTATAAACACACATGAAAGTCTACATAGAAATAAGCTTGGCTTTAACTGTCACACCTAAAGCAGTCTTCACACATGATAACTGCATGTTCCATATACAGGTATCACTTACACTGATATCACATATATTTTGTTTTCCTGTACTTTCTTGTAGGGCACAGTTGACATCTTTTTTGTTTTCCTATTGTTATAGTAGGTCTTTGTGATGCTGTGTCTAGCTGGGCACCTGTCAGCTCACCAGTGTGCTCCACAAATATTTTTGTGTAGTTCCCTGGGCAGAACATTTTGTTTTTCCTCTGCTGCAAATGATCTCTTATGTTCTCCAGTTCCAATCCTTTAAGAAAATTTCTCTGGGAGATATTTTGCACTTATTTTCTTTGTAAACTATCAAACTATTTATGCCACATATGTTTAGGATTAAGTAAAACACAACCATTGGCCAATGCATTGTGTTCAGGTTGCGGGCACAACTCACCAAAATATCTACTCCACCTTTAGCATTGCTGTTGAAAGTTTCCATCTGAGACTTCTGCTTTGTCAATGTTTTCCTATCAATATTTCCATCAGGGTGAAATGTTGACATGAGCAATACCAGTTTGGTTTTCTTTGCCATACATATAAGAGCCAAATGTTATAGCTTTCTGAAATTCAAAGATTGTACTATAGGATTCTCAGTTTTGAAATTGCAACATTTGATTTCTGCTTTGTTCCTGCATACAGTTCCTGCACCGGTCAACTTGTGCTCTGATAGCAAATATAACATCAATTAGAAACTGGTAAACCAACTGTTCAGGGTCACATTCTGACTAGTTTGGGAGTTGTGCGTAACACATCTGGTTACAACATCATTCCATTTATTACTATATGAATAAGGACGTGATAGCTGAGTTCCAGGATAAATGTCTAAATTGAAAGCATAGTAAGTCTTCACATCTACAAAGGCATAAATTTTTATGCCATATTTTGACCCACTGCTTTTCCGTAAGTCTTTCACATTCCTGCAATTATCATAAGAAATCTGTGTTAAGTACAGCAGATCCATGAATGCTTTCAGTTCATCTACTTAGGTGTCATAATAATACATTTTTTAAATATGGTTACTGGTACACACAGAACATTTTAGTTGCATTTCAGCCTTTGTGTACTTCACAGCATGTTGTAGCATTTCCCTTGTTACAATCTCCAACACCAAAAGACAATGCTGGCATTCTGTTCAATATATTTCACCCCTGCCAAAGCCCTCACTCATATTTTCAAACTTAGTTCTAACATTGGATTGTTCCATTTGGCTATGTGGCCATTTCAGAACATTTCAAGTAGTCAAATATGTACTCACACTGCTGTTTTCTTTGTCCTCTGAATCAAGGAGGTCTGCATTCCCTGTTTCTGTTTTAGTCAATTCTTTTTTTTTTTTTTTTTTTTTTGTGGCATCGGGGATCGAACTCACAACCTCGAGCCTGCCAGACAGGCGCTTAAGCCACTGAGCCAAACTCCTGGCCTTAGTTTTTTTTGAGGCAGGGTTGCACCATGTAGCTCAGGTTGGCCTTGTGCTCACGTTGTAGCCCAAGTCAGCCTCGAACTCACAACACTCCTCCTACCTCAGCCTCCCGAGTCCTGGGATTAAAGGCGTGCGCCACCACACCCAGCTTGTTTTAGTCAATTCTTGCTCCATTTCACTGTCACAGGAACTTTGGCTCACATGGCCAATGTCAAAGTTATCAGCATCATGATCATGATCATCATCATCATCATCATCTACCCATACCACTCTTCTGTTATGAAAGCATGCATTTTACCCTAATGCATCATCTTTATTGTCCATGCATGAGTAATTTGATGATTCACTTTTGACCTCCTCTAAAACTTGCAAATTTGGTTTTTCATTTGCCATTGTACTGAATTGGGCTACTTTTACCAGAAAAATAAAAAGAAAACTTCTTTTTCTAACAAACCCTGGAGTGGTGTGGGTCTACCAAACTCTCTGTGATGCTTAGATAAACATGCAAAACCAGCTTGCTGGAGCATAAGGTGGGTCCAAGTCCTGTTTTCCCACTTTTACACATGTGCACACTCCTTACCATTTGTTACACCAAGTGGGTAAACACACAGACTGCTTTCTGTACCCCTCAGGGAAAGGTACTGAGAAGCACAGCTGGCAACTATAATGCTCAAGTATAAACTTACAGTAGAAAAGTAAGGGATGGGTCCAGTGGACCCAGACTAAAATATTGGAAGACAGGCTCCGTGCTGCATACCTGTTATCCCAGCACTTGGGAGGCTGAGGCAGAAAGACTGCTGTAAATTTCAGGCCAGTCTGGGCTACATAGCAAGTTCAAGGCCAGCTTGAACCATATAGCAAGACCTTGTCTCAACAAAAAACAACAAAAAAGTAGTGTATAAAGTATTTTCTCAAATTAGTAATATAACTCTTCTTCCAGTACTACCAATTCATTAACTCTCTCACTCTGATCTGAACTCCATCTTATTCATCCTTTTATCTCTAGCACGGAATAGTGCTTGGCATATGGAAGACTGATGAAACATAAAGGATAAAAGCTACTGACAATACTTGGCCACACAACTAAATACAGGAATGGGAAAAATCTCTAGTCTAGCATTTGTCTTATTTCTTAAGTTTCTATATCTTTCTTATGAGTACATCCCACAGCAAAACATCCCTAGTGCTGTAGGTCTACTAGGAGACAAAAGAGCCACAGCAGTAGCAGCAACAGCAACAGCAACAACAAAATCCTGAAACTTAAAAGAAAAATTTCCTAAACACATAGCAAATACACATTAAAAAGTGACAGAGAAACAAGAGCCAAAGAAAGATAAACCACAGCTAGTATTTCAAAGGAAAATTATAAATAATATATTCTAAATTCTAGAATTTATTAAGACATGATCTTCCTCATTCCTTTCTTTCTATTCCAGGTTTCTGACCTTTTCTAAGGTAGCTTTTCCCCTCCTTTTTGCACTCCCCCACCCCATACCTAACTCACCTATTGGCTGACTGGTTTACTCTGAATTTATCTGCCACCCACTTCCTCTTACTTCATTTACCTATAGTATGGAATTACAGAACCTTTGGCAGTACTCATGTGTTCCCTGTAGGAAAATCACTGTAAGCAGAACTTTTTGACTTTCCCATTTCCTGTCTATTGCCAACAAGAGAGCTCTTCTTAGCCTAGGGCTCTGCCTAACACTCCTAGTCGCACAGCATTAGAGCTTTTCCTTTGCCTTGCAGCTCTTTTCCAGAGTTGTATAGAATAGCTCACTTTTCTCCTCACCTCAGACCATCTACTTTCAAGTCTTCTTCATAGTGATTTCACCTCTGCCTTACAGTCAGTTATGGTCTGTGAGTGGACAGCACAGGCTAAAATTAACTGATATTGTCACAGTTCTTTGTATCTTCATAATTTAGTTGGCCCTTTATCCGCTCATTGGAGAGGTCTTAGTGGGGATTTGCGTTCTATTCTGTATTCCTAGAGTTCCTAAGTATTATTGCACTGTATGTTTATAGATCACTTATTCCTAACATCCAATAATATGCAACGAAAATATAAAACACTGCAACACAAATGTAACTATATTTTATGAAATAATATGGAATTGCCTTCCCCTAAATACTGTTTCATTAAAAGTAATAAGAGGGGCTGGGGGTCTAGCTCAGCAGCATAGGCACCTGCCTGACAAGCACGAGGTCGTGGGTTCAATATCTGGTACCAGAAAGACAAAAACAAAAACAAAAACAAAAACAAAACAAAACAAAAAGTAATACGAGTAGGGCCGGGGTTTAGCTCAGCAGCACCAACGCCTGCCTGGCAAGCATGAGGTTGTGAGTTGGATCCCTGGCACCAAAGAATAATACTACTACTACTAATAATAATAATAATACAAGTATACAAAAGTAAACATTAGAAAAACTTGTTTTTATATCTTATGACAGAAAATGCAGCTTCCAGGACAAATACTATTCCAGAGTTTTACAGGTTACATTATATACATTTAAAATGCCATCACTAATAGAGTACTACACAAACTACTGGGTGTATCCGTTTCAGCAGCACGCATCATTTGGTTTCAAAGCAGCAATTATGAGTTAAAAGTAAAATATAACGTAAGCCATCACCTTCTCATAGATAATAGAAAAAGTCACCTCGTAATGTACCTTACCATGCAACAAAAATAATGCAAACATGTTATTTGTAAATATATCAAAATAATGCAAATATCTATCTTCTAATAATCCAAAATAATTACCTTTTCATTAATTCTGCTACAAATACATGAACAACACACCAAGTCTCTTGGGCCCAAAGAAGGACAATGCCATGCTGTGTAGTTACTTGTGTGTTTGTATTATATTTTAAGACTCAATACACGGGATACACATACACACACACACAGTGTTCATATTTTTAGATAAAAGTAGACTAAAGGAAAGAAAAAACAATTCAAACTGAGGATGGGATGTCTTTTTCCCTACCAGAACTTTTTGGTTTCTCCTAAAATATTAAAATAAATTTATATAGTTATGACAGTAACTAACACTCTGCTAGGTGTTTTCATATATTATATTATTCAATTTTCACAACAATCCTAAGAGCAAATTTATTACTTCCACTATGAGGAAATAGAGAGGGAGAGACAGAAGAGGGACAGGGAGAGGGTGAAACTTGGAGTCTGAGAACTTGATAGTAATGATCAGTATTATTATTTTTTTGGTACTGGGAGTCAAACTTAGGCCCCTGCACTTGCCAAGCAGGCACTGTGCCACTGAGTTATGTCCCTGGCCCTATGAGTATGATTTTTACGATGGGTTATATCACAGCTAAGCAGAAGAATATCTTTCCAGGAAATACATAATAAAGTATCTGGGGGTGATGAAGTATGTCAGCAACCTAATCTAAAATAATTCAGTGCCAGGCATGCTGGTGAATGCCTGTAAACCCAGCACTTGGGAAGCTAATGCAGGAGAACTGCCATGAGTTTGACACCAGCCTGGGCCACATATGAATACAAGGCCTGCCTGAACTATATAGTGAGATCCTGTCTCAAACAAAAAAAAAAAAAAAAAAAAAAAAAAAAAAAAAAAAAAAAAAAAAAAAAAAAAAAAAAAAAAAAAAAAAAAAAAAAAAAAAAAAAAAAAAAAAAGAAAAGAAAAGAAAAACAAAAAACTGTTCAGAAAACAAAACAGTTTTATACTGAACTTTAACTTTTCCGTTAAATAGTTTCAAAATTTTACAATATAACCAGCACAAATACATACACACATTCCTAAATTAAGTATTTAACATTAATTGGCATTAATAAGATAAACTCTTTTAAGACTTTATTATCTCTTTCCTAAATATTTTTGAACCAGAGAGAAAGATTTCCTTATTTCATAAGCCTCTGAAATATACAAAAATATGACATAAGAGATGACTCCAATTAAATTACTCTCCTGCTTCACTGATAATTAAATGTTTTGCTAATTTTAAATAAAAAATAGCATTTTATGTTATCACTGAAAGTATTCCAATGCCCTCATAGTATTGAGGTTCATATTGTGACATCTAGAAATGTTCCAGTGTGCTTGTCTGTGGCTGAGAGGGGGAGAGGAGGAGATGAGAAGGAGAGAAGGGGAGAGGGGGAGAGGGGGAGAGGAGGAGAGGGAGAGAATGTAGTCTTTCAAGAGAGGGAGGTGAGGAGGAGAGGGGGAGAGGGGGAGGTGAGGAGAAAGGTGGGATGGTAGGAACACAGTCAATGTTAAATGACTGACCAACAGGATTTAAACTGGTAGAGTTTATAAGTGACAGGGAGAGTGGAAGCTCAGAGGAAACAAACTGTAAGAATGAGCAAAAGTGAAAGTTCAGGAGGCTACAGTGACACAGAAGTTCAGGTCATTTTCCTGCTAGTGTAGTTTTTCAAGGTATCCACTGTGCTTTCAATGAGAGAATAAATTGCCTCTTGTGGAGAGAGTCACACATTTTTTTTTCTTCTCTTCATCGTGGTTACTAAACAAACAAGATGCCAGGAAAAACAAACCATTCTTTTCATAAATGACTGATTTCCAACCACCAAAGTAGGTATGAATATCCAAGAAGCCCATTGTTTTGGGGTCACTCTGAGTCAATCGAGATCCTCCAGTTCAGCTAAGGTAAAGAGGCCTGGGCCTCTTGAGTTCCAGTGTTTAACAAGAAGCTAAGGCAAATCTCAGCCTCTAAAGTTACTGCTATCATACCGCAGGGATACTGAAACCTATCGACACTTTAAAGGGAAAAAAACTTTTTTCTGTGCCACTCTCAACTCTATCTTTCATCCATGTCTTAAATATTTTCTTTGGCTTCAACCTAATGAAAGTATATATTTCCTGAAAATAGTTACCTTTGACATAACTTTACAATTATAGCTATATTTTAAACATATACTCACATCATTAGCACTGATCCTGTGAAGATCCTATGCCTTTATTACTAGTGAATGTGTGATTAGAAATAAGGTCATAGGGTAGAACTTAAAACAATAAAGTAAGTGCCAAGAACATTTGCTCTCAAAAAATATCTGAGACCTCGGCAAGATCTGAAATCGAGTGGATCTTTGATACTACAAAATACCATTAAGCTGTCAAATATGGTGATGATGGTATTGTGTCTATATTACGAAAATACAAGCTTTTAGAAATACACGCTGAAATATTTGTGATGTCTGAGATTTGCATCAAAATAATGGGAACAGAGAGATAGTAACTAGGGTTATAGATAAACGAAAGTGTCCAGGAGTTGAATTGTGTATTACTCTCCATTTTGATGTATGTTTTATTTATTTATTTATTTTTTTTGTGGCACCAGGGATCAAACTCACAACCTCGTGCCTGCCAGACAGGCACTTAAGCCACTGAGCCAAACTCCCAGCCCTGGTTTTTTGAGGCAGGGTCACACTATGTAGCTCAGGCCAGGCTTACACTCATGCTGTAGCCCAAGCCGGCCTTGAACTCACTCCTCCCACCTCAGCCTCCCAAGTGTTAGGATTAAAAGCGTGCGCCACCGGGCCTGGCTCTTGATGTATGTTTTAATGGTACCAAAATAAAAACATTTAAAAAGTTTATTGTGACAACTTTTGCCATTTTAGTTAAATTCAAGAAAGGAGAGAGGACAAGATAACTCTGGCCAGTCTAACAGTCAGAACTACTGGAATTCTAAGAGAAGTACTTTCCTCTAACTACCCTAGAGCAGGGACATGCTATAAATCTGAAAGGTGTAAGTAAGTCCTACAATATTTTGAATGGCTCTACAACCTGCTCTTCCCAAGGTTATCAAATATTCATCAAAAATAAGTATACAATAAAGTGGGAAAGGAGATTTGGCAATTATAAAATGGAGTCAAAGAGTAAATGTTGCTATACTGCCATAAATGCTTCTTTACATACACCTTTAATACTCTGTTCTGTTAGAACTGTTTGAAAATATCCTTAGACTAAAGAAGTTTTCCTGTGCTTATCATCACACAGGGGGTTAAGAAAAATTAAAACTATATAAAACCATACGGCAGCAATATCACATCTCATTCATTATTTTAGCTCTGTGCATGCTTTCCAAGCTCCTTTACTCAAATAAACTCATGCCTGAAGGTAGGCCTCATCTATAGCTCTTCTTATTTAAAATACAGGAACGTAACAAAAATAGAAGTTGCAAAGATAGTCTAAAGACTACAGAAAACTCTCAATATAAATAAGTCAGTTGTTCTCCATCAAAATTTTAACGTATCAATAGTTCGCTATTAAATTATTCATCAATACATCAATAGTTCTCTATCACATTATTGGACATTCTCCCACTTCTTTTGCTGTAGTGGTTTATTTGAATAGTACTACGACATAATACGACAGAACTGGCAATATTCAGTCCTGCTGTGGATTACATCCTCCCTTCCCAAATTAGAATTTAAGGGGAATGTTAAAATCAGACTTCGGATTTCACTTAGAATACAGAAATTCAGATGAAAACATAATCACATCTCTATTTCTTGATTTCAGGACTTGTGACTCTAAAAAGAGACACTTATTACCACAGAATACTTGTCACATGGAGACCATGGCTTCACTGCTATCTCTGCCATCTGAATAGGAAAGAACCAAATTAATGTATTACCCATGATCAACACTTAAGATTACTTCAGTGAATTTAAATGGTAAGGATGATTAAATTTAAAAGTAAATTTCTCTAACTTCTGAATAATTGTAATAATTCAAACTAAATAATAAATCACCCAATAGAGGTCCTATTACGCTCAACCTTCCAGCCTGGGAATAGAGTGTCCTTCCCCAGCTGATGTAGAAGAGCAAGCTACAAAATGTCAGTAAGAACATGAAGACAAAATTGCAAATTAGAATGCTCTTCCTAGAATCATAATTTGCCTGTGGTTACATGCATGGCAATTTGTGGTCAGCTTATTTGCATGTAGACAGTACTCTGGTACAGAACCTTCAGTGCAGAAAATGCTACAGATCATGTGGTCCAAGCTTCTCATTCTCAGAAGAAAAAGACTAGAGATTAGGTAATTTAACTAATATCATATAATTAGATGGCAGTAAAGCTTCTTTTCATTTTATGATACATCAAAAGAAAATTTATATTAATAGGAAAATATTTTCCTTATATAGTTAATTAAAATGCTAACTGAAGGACATTAAATTACCCAAATTAATGTTCTATATAAACTACACTTTTTTGAACCAGATTTTGAACTCATGACCTCGTGCTTGCCAGACAGGCACTGGGCTACAATGTTTTTAAAAAAAATAACCTTTCATTCATACATGCACTAAGTATCTACTGAATGCCTACATTGCATCAAGACCCTGGCAAGGTTCTAAGAATAGAGTACTCTGATACCTTCTTAGTAATTAGATTAAAAATATGGACATTATAAAAACACAAATAGTACTATAAACTTTCATCAATCTAACACAGAGTTCAACAGGCTGCAAAAGGAGTACCTAATTTAAAGTTTTTGTTGGAAGAGGTGGTCAATGGTTAGTGTAAACCTGACTAAAAATGTAAACTTTACTCTGAAATCTGAAGAACAAAGAAGAAACTAGTCAAATGAAAAGTGAAGTTAAAATTATGCTGGGCAACATATGCATAACAATGACCCAGCAACTGTATTCATAAGAATATGCCCAACAAAAATGCGTTTATATGTGCACCAAAAGTATGTTCAAGGATGTTCATACCAGTGTCATTCATAATAGCAAAAATGAAAAGAAAGCACATGTCAATAGAACAGTACATATATGATTTATACTTTTTTAGATTTGTTATGATTTCACATTATTTAAAAATGTGCAGAATGAACAGCATGTGAAAACCCTAACACCAGAAAGAAGTTGGTATACATATATTGCTAAATGAAGGCCAATGTGGCTGGAACACAGAAATTGAGAGACTAAGTAGTATAAAATTAACAAAGGAGGTAGGGACTTTATAACTTTATTATGGGTAATTTTAAAGAGTCTGTATATTAAATTCAGGAGACAATCACTGAAGGGTTTATGAAGGGGAATGGTGATCTAAATTATGTTTTTAAAAGATTAGAGGTGGGCAGGACAAGGAAAAGCAGGGAGACTAGTTTAGGAGGCAATTGTAAGGGTCTATGAAAGAGACAGCAGTGGCTTTACTGGGATAGAAATAGCCAAAATGTTGTTCACTGTATGGATTCTCAAAGAAATTAGACAGCTGGGTTGGAAAAGATAGAACAAAAGCATCCTAGGGTTCTATGTCTGAATATGAAGAGGATAGAAAGACTTTTTAACATTGAAAAGCTTTAAAAGATGAGTTAAATGTAATGGCTTAATATAAAATAGTACTGCTTTTGTTTGCATCTGTTGTCTGCCTTTTCAGAAACTCTGAGGTGATAAAGTCTAAACCAGTGAAAATTTGAAAGAAGCATAACGAATAGAATAGGCTAGAGTAGTTGGTTAACCTCGAAATTAAAGTGCAAAGGAGAGATACAGCTTTAAAAATTGCTTGTCATATTTTTGCTGCTGACAATTTGAATTTGCCTGTTTGAGTTTTTAATGGTTTTTAGTAAAAATTGTGTTTTCTTTTTTCTAAAATTCTATAGATTTTGCAACTGAGTGAAAAGAAAGACTGATTAAATTCTGAAATATTAGTATTCTATATATGAAACAAAATATTATTTTTCTATTTTATTATAGTCATATCTTTTTATATGTAAAGTATCTATACAAATTAGCTCTTTGTAATAAGTATTTACTATAGGTATACTTCATTTGGTTCGTTAGTAGACTATAGGATTGCTGTAGTCTGAATGCCTTACTGAAAAAGTCTTAGCACCCTGTGAATCGTGTAGAGTGTAGCAGGATGAATATTACAGTTAAATTTCTGACTGAATGTACATTACTGCTCACTAATTGTTTGTCCTTGATCAGTCTTGAAGACATGTCCTTGGCCTATCTTGTTGAACAGTTCATCAGTTCTCTTGGAGAATGAAATAGAAGGTATAGTTATCAGATTTGTAACTGTTGCAAAACTCTGTGGGATTGATACAGAGCTAGATAGTATAATTAGGTTGAGTTACACAGTTGAGATCCAGCTTTTCCCTTTCAGTACTTTAAAGATGTTTCTAATGTACCCTGGCTTGAATTACTTCTAAAGAAAAGTCAAAGATCATTCTTTTTAAAAATATATTAAAGAATACTTCATTAGTCCATGTTTGTAGTACATAATGATCACATTCCTTGTGGGGAGTTGGTACAGGTACATGATACATCTCAAAGATCATTCTTATCTTCACTCTTCTGCACCACAAGAATTTGTGTTTTCTCCTTGGGTTGCTTTTAAGATTTTTCTCTAATCACTGGTAATCAGTGATTTGATTATTCATTTGCACACAGCTTTCTTTGTTTCTCTGCTTAAAAATCATTTAGTCCCTTAGATCTGTGAATTTACAATTTTCATGAAATTTGGAAAATGTCCTATTATTTCTTCATTTTCTTTTCTCAACTCTTTCCTTCTGGGATTTAAACTAGACATATACATTAATGCATTTAAGGTTCTTCCACAGTTCACTCAAGCTGTTTACTTTATTTTTCTCTCTGTAATTCATTTTGGATAGTTCCCACTACTATGTCTTCAAGTTCGCCAACCATTTATTTCATTAGTAGCATCAAAGCTACTAATTCCTTATCAGTGTATTTTTTCATAATAGTTATCTTCATTTTCTAAAAATTTGATTTGAGTCACATTTTTCACATCTCTCCTTATGCTCATTCTTTCCTCTGCTTCTTGAACATATGGAGTGTATTTATGATAGCTGTTTTAATGTCCCTAATTAATTTTAACATCTGTTGCTACAGACTGACTTTTCTTCTCATTATGAGGTGTATTTTCTGCTTCTTTTCATGTACACAATTTTTTAATTGTGAATTTTACAGGGTTGGATGATACATATATGCAAACAGAAATGTTTCATATATATGTATATATTGGTATACATATATGTACCTATGTATACATGTGTGCATGTATACATATGTTTATATTCCTGTAAATATTCTGAGACTTTGTTCTGAAATACAGTTATGTGGAGATTAAGTTATTGGGAAACAGTATGACCCTTGAGGATTTTCCACTTAAGCTTCATTGGGCAGTACCAGAGCTGAATTCAGTCTAAGGTTATTTTGCCCATTACTGAAGCAATAGACCCTTTTGAGTGTGCAACCCAAATCCCTGCAAAATACAAGATTTCTCCACTCTGGATGTTTAAAATGAATTATTTCCAAACCTATGGGCTCCAAAAACTTTTTTGTTTGTTCCTTTTGGTGATTCTTTTCCTGCCTTGGGTAGTCTCCTCAACACACTGACACTGGTCAGTACTCAAATGAAATCTTGCTATCTCCTTTCTGGTATTCTGCCCTACAGGGTCCAGCTGCCTTGGGCTCCATATATTCCCTACTCTGTCTCTTCAACTCTGGGAGCCTGCCAGGCTCAAGGTAAGTACATCCTCTATTGCTGTGGCCTTGAAGCAATCTAAACTCTCCCTGCAGTTATGGAACAATTTTAAGGTGCATCTCATTTGTTTCCCTTCTCTCGGGGGTCAACTTGTATTACCTAATGCTCAATGTCTGACAATTATTTCATGTATTTTGTTCATTTTATTATTGCTATTGTTGTTTAAGAAGGGAGGGAAATCCAGCTTCTGCTACTCCATCTTTGTCTGAGGGCTGCTCATGGTATGGCAGCCAGGAAGCATAGAGATCAAGGGAAGAGGAGGGAGAGCCTACCAAGCCACGCCCCCAGTGACCCACCTCCTGCAAACAGGCTTCACCTCCCAACATCATATTTACCTACAAACTTACCAGTAAACTAACCCACTGATGAGTGTCAAGCCCTCATAATCCAATCACTTTTCAAAGGCCCACCTATGAGCACAAGAGACTAGTGGGGAGGGGACATCCAGATATAAACCAGAACATTCACGATCTGAAGCAAAAATCCTATTATTGGGGCATTTATATTTTATAGGACAAATTAGGCATTTGATAGACCTGCCATCATATAATAAATTAATCAAATGGAGTTTCATTGCTCAGTTAGAGACATTCTGCCTTTATTTCCTCATAGCAAAAGTAAAGCAGTAAAGAAATGTAAACATGACCTACTTACTGGTATTGCAAAGTGTGGTGGTACACACTAGTAATCCCAGCAGTCAGAGGAAACAGAGGCAGCAGAATTGCCACAAGTTCAAGGCAAGCCTGGGCTCCACAATGAGTTCAAGCCCAGCCCGGACTACATAGTGAGACCCTCTCTCAAACAAAATGAAACAAAACAAAAAAAAACAAAACAAAACGACCCAACCCAACCCAACGCATCCTGACAACTACTGGTTTGGTCCTAAATTAGTAGTCTAACCCTGCCAAAGGCCCATCTATACTAGGAAAGCTGGGTTGATTTCTTTTTAAGAGATGATATTTAAGTTGCTATTTACTTTCTATTAAATACATACATTACAAAACTATAAAAAGAAAACGAGTGACATGTAACAGGTCTAAGCTTCATCACTTCTTTGCTAAAAAAGTCAACTATAAAAAGTCACATCTGTAAGCTTGTAAATTTTTCTTCAAGAGATAGGATGCTGTGATTTATCTAAAGGCCAATTGTGCTGACTGACAGTACTTGGTAATTAAAATTTTAAAAGCTATGCACACGGCTTGTCACTACCACCTACCACAGTTGATGTCCAAATTGTAGAACCTGACATTTAACTTGGCCCAGTAAAAAGATTTTGTGTATTTAAAAATCTTACTTTAAACTAAACCATATTTCCCTTCTTCTTTTTTTTTTTCCCCATATTTCCCTTCTAATGTACTAACCCACTAACAGTTTACAGGAAAAAAAAATTTAACAATTCCTTTGAAAATGCTACCAATTTCAGTCTTAACTTTAAACTCTTCTATTGGCTTTCCTTCCTTTTGCTCTTTATTGCCCAACCAAAAAAATAATAGCCATCACCCCCATAACAGCACAAACAACAGTTACACTAGGAACAAACAGAAGAACTATGCCACGGAGCATTCACTTAATCTTTTCAACCCGGTATCTACATCTGTAAAACTCAGATAAAAGTATAACCCACAAAACTGAATGAAAAAAATGTCAAATGCCACACTGTGTGCTGAGATGCTCTAGTTACTGCAGCAAACTCCTAGGGGAGCTGCAACGTATTTTAAAAAAAACAGACTCTATATTCTCAACGTATGTTAGACATCAGCTTCTATTAGCCTGAAGTAATTCAGAGTTAACATTAGATTGCAATACATCTTTAGATGATCTTTGTGAAACTAGGTTTTTGGTGACTTGTGACAAGCAGAAAGTATCACTGAAAATCAAAATGAAACAGGAACATAGGGTGGCAGTATTCTACTGACTGAAAAGCTGTTCAGTATTCAACAGGCATACACATCCCATTAATAAATAACTGTTGTTATTTATGAGGAAAATAAGTCATTTTCATTTTGTGACATTATTTTCCTCGAACAGTTACTAACTGCTGAGACTTAAATATTTATTGTTTGGTCATCTAGAACTATTTAATAAACAGAACTATTAGATACTGCTTGTGCCCTAAATATGCTATGAAAACTTAATGAGATGCTAAGTTCACCAGGAAAAGAGAAAGGTTAGAAACCTCTGGCTTAATCTTGTGACTGGCAGAGTAAGCTTCCAGAAAAAACTATTTTTTCATTATTTTTACTCTTTTACATTATTCAGTTTCATAGAAACTGAACTGAAGCTGTATTACATTCTGTGAAGATCTCCAGAACACAGTCCTATTAGCATTATGACTCATACTCCATAATATCGAAAAAAAAAAAGGAATCCTTGCATTCAATCCTCAGGATTGCAGAAAGAAAGAAAGGAAGGAATACTGGCTATAAATGTAGAGTACCCATGAGTCTGTCAACCTTATAATCTAATTTAAATTAGTTGTTCTCCCTAAGGTCATTCATTTAATAATTATTCTTCAAATGAGTACAATGCTGTACTAAGCTGTAGTACAAGTATTCAGTTCCATGCAACACTACTGAGACACAGGCCTTCTTCTCAAGAAGCCCAGTATCCAGTCATAGAGATGTGGATACAATTCCCTGTGATATGAGAGCAACATACCAAGATCAGTACGGGAGAACTAATACTTGGTTCACCTGAAGTTTTCAAAAAAATTATTTACTAGTCCTATCATAGACATTAATGGCAATAACATCCTGGAAGTATGGTTACTCTGAATAAAAACTGCAAGCCAAAAAAAAATCTCCTAATCTATCATAGCAAGGAATATATAAAAAGAAATTATCATCCCAATCTAATTATATCAGAATCTCAGGGGGAGGGAGGCTGGTGCCCAGGCACCAGTATTTGTGGAAACTCCCCAAGAGATTATAGTACAACCAGGATGGAGGACCACTGGCACACTGATTAAGTCATAGCATCAGGATAGACGATCTATGGAATCCTACAATAGGACTTGAAAGGCAGCTCTAGGTCAGGGTTAGTGGACATTTGATGCCCAAGGAGATCCATAGTCTGAAACTATTTTCATTTACAACCTCTATCTTCCTGGATGCTAACAAAATGAAAGATAAGATTTCCTGTTTGGTACCTCATGGCACTTCTGTAATAAACCAAGAAAAATAAATGACAATTCTCAACACTGTGTGCTGACTAAAATGCTTAATTTAAAACTTTACTCTTTCAATCTAAACAACTAGGGACTGCTGAATTTATATACTTTTGGTACATGAAGACCAAGTCCTGCTAGAGTCACTTTCACCATTTATGTTTAAGAAAACCACAAGTACACACCTGTAATCCTAGCATTCAGGAGGCTGAGACAGGTAAATCGAGAGGCCAGCCTGAGCTACATAGTAAGTTCAAGGCCAGCCTGTACTACATAGCAAGACCCTGTATCAAAAACTCAAACACACAAACAACAACAAAATAGAACAAAACTACATAAAAAATGTTCCTCTTGTAAGATCAACTGGATCAAACAAGTAGGGCCATTAGGGAAGGCCTTGATTGACAGACAGGCTGAGGAGTTTGAACTCAATCTTACTGAAAAAACCAGGTTACACTTTGGTTTAATATAAAAAATTATTTTAGATGATTCTTCTGGTAGATTCACAAGCGTGATGTCCTCAAATTCAGGGGGTTGGGTTGTTGAAGATACACAGAACACGTCAAGTTCTTTCAAGCACAATTCCCTGAATGCAAGTACTTAGAAACTGTGAAGGTTTAAAAAAAAAATTGTACAAAGCCGGGCATAGTGGCTTACGCCTTTAATCCCAGCACTTGGGAGGCTGAGGTAGGTGGAGCGTTGTGAGTTCGAGGCCAGCTTGGGCTACAACGTGAGCACAAGGCCAACCTCAGCTACATAGTGCAACCCTGCCTCAAAAAACTAGGGCTGGGAGTTTGGTTCAATGGCTTAAGCACCTGCCTGGCAGGCGTGAGGTCGTGAGTTCGATCCTCCATGCTGCAAAAAAAAAAAAAATTGTACAGCAGAATATACAACTTAGTATCACTCAAACTAAATGCCAAGTTAATATTTTAGTTAAATGATTTATAAAAGAGTATTGTTAGCTCTTAAATATTAGCATTCTACTATTAAAAATAATCTGCCTATAGATAACGTTCTGTATATGTCAAAGAAAGGATTTTGCATGTTTTCACTATAAAGAAATGATGTTTGAGACACATTCAACTTGATTTAAGCATTACACAATATATATACATATATCAAAATATCAATCACGTGATACTCCATAAATATGCACATATATAACTTTTATAATTTTCATGCATGTTAAAAACTAAATTTAAATTTTAAGATATAATTTAAATATTACTGTAAAATTTATAGTAGGAAAGAACATAACCAAGCGATTAAATATCCATTTTATGATAGCTTTACAGAGAGGCAATATTCAAACTTTTTTATCCTGAGAAAATCACATAGCCTAAATCTAATGAAGGTAAGTAGAATTCATAGTTAAGATAAGAGCTGGAATGTGGCTCAGTGGCAGTGCACTTGCCTAGCACACAAGGCACTGGGTTCAATTTCCACCACAGCAAAAATAAAATCAATTACTCAATAGTTAAGACAGGTTAATATTGTTAAGATAAGTCATTACTGTTAACATGAGTTAATATTGTTCTTCCTCAAATTGAATATTAATACCAAAAAGGATGTTTTACAGACCTTTTAAAATATATCATTTGGCATAAAAGATGGCTGCTAGAAGTTTCAAAAGTATGATTATTCATAGGTTTCCTCACCATGGGGCAATAATCCTAAAAATAATAGGTAATACTTTGTAGCTAAACAATGACTTTGAAATAACTGAGTAATCCTATTAAAGAAGCATCAGAATTTAAACAAGATTAATGAATCTGGTAATGCATCCAAAAATACAAGCAGCTGAAAAGTGTCTCATATATGAGACCTTTCCAACCCATGTGTTCAAGAATTGACTAGTAAAAGAATTACACTTGCAGAATGAAAAAAGTATGCCATGCAGATTATTACTGTAACATGGTATTTTCAGTTTATTTAAATATAAAACACAATTTGGAGCAGTTAAATCCATATTGATTATAACCAAAACTACTTACACCTACTTCTTGGAAGACATATTGCCCCTTGTCTCCCATTCAAACCAGGTTAACATATGTACCAATATATATATATATTTCCTGTATGCTGTTCTTCGCTTAAGATTTATTATTCTACTACCCTTTTCTCCATCAGGATAAAATTATATTTTATTGAGGTTAACACTTTAACCGACATTAATATTCTACATGCAAAGATGAAGGTCTTATATTTTTCAGTTATTAAGACTAGAGAAAGTTTAATATTAAAATACTTAAGGACTTACATTTGTAAGCATGCCTTTCAAATACTATTTTGAACTTAGATAAATATGAGCAGTGACTACAATGAATAAAGAGCCCACCCATCTGTTACAAAATAATGAACCTTACTAAACTATTTTTCATGTGGTGCAAAAGGTAGTCGTTTTCTTTAAAAAAGACTACCAAAATAATTTTTAAATAATATGAAAAAAAAATCATGTATCGCATGAACTTCGAGAAGTTGTTGACAATTCTCTTGATGAAAATGTAAGGGCCTGGGTTGGGGAAACGGTTCAGGGTTTGGAGCACTTGCCTGGCACATGAGAGGCTCTGGATGCAATCCTCAGCACCAGAAAAAAAAGAAACAAACAAATGAATAATAACAATGATGATAATAAAAAAGAAAAAGAAAAAAAGGAAGGAAGAAAAGGAATATATAAAGGTTTAACACAAGACTCCCAACAGTATTAGATACTCTTCTAACTAGGCTATAATTAAATTCTGTTAATTACAGTAAAAATGTCAAGTAAGTCATTTTAAACTACAACGTTTGGAAAAAGATATTCTTTTAGACGCGGCTAAAGAACCCAAGGAAACAAAATCCTGTAATCTAAACCTGCACCTCCCGAAACACCTGCTAAGAAAGTTTATGGGAAAATAAAGTTTGATTAAAGAAAATAAAAGCATAATCTTCTAGAGAAAATACAGTAAGAAGGCTGTTTTAAAAACAAAACAAACACTGTTGAATCTGAGAATTTCAAATAAAAACACACCATAAACAGCTGCGTTATAATGGATGACTTACATAGCACAGCCACAGCCCCAGACTCAAACATGAGACATTCTTCCTTCTGTCTAGTTTCCACTATGAGGCTGAAAGGTGGAGGATCCAATTTGTGATAGATCCGAAATCCCTTGCTGAACGCCATTCTCCCTTCTTCAGAGGCAGCCCTGTGACCAAGCAAAGCAAAGCGAATGAAGCCGAGGTTTCCTTCTGCTGCAAGGTCTGCAACATGCACAAGTCCCTCCCTACCAGGTTTTGACTGGGGTGGGGGTGGGAGGATGAGAGAGAGAGAGAGAGAGAGAGAGAGAAAAGGAAGCTTAGAGGGGAATGGTTTATTCTACAAGTCATCACCAAATTTTACCAAAAAGCAAAAAGGAAAAGCTACCAATTTGGCAAGGTAAGACAGGCTTTTAGCCACTGTTAGTGCAGGAACGGTTTGCTTACAATGAGTTTCCCGTTTAATTTATGTTTACCAAAAGGAAAATTTTTGAGCGTGTTTTGGTTCGGGGTTATCAGCTTCCTGCTTCAAGATTTGTCATTATGTGGGAAGGGAACCGATTGGGAAACTTCAAGGAAGTCCTTCGGAGGGTGTGGGTGGGAGGAAAGGTTAACAAGGCAGGTTCAAAGCTCCTTAGGGGGCCGGAGGGAGAGGATTATCCGACGCCGCAGGCTCTCCCGGGGCCACTCGCTGAGCAGGGCAGGGCTGGCGGCACAGGTCAACGCCCGCTTAGGGGTGACAAGCGGGGCTACTACATTAGGAATGGCCAACGGGAAAAGTCACCAGTCGGGGCGCGGACCTGATCAGGGTTCCGGGGGTCCCGGGCAAGCTGCTGCCCGAGAAAGCGATTCCTTCCCAGGGGAACAGGCGCCAGGCAGCCCGACGCCTCCATTATGCGCCAGAAGCAATGCCCCAATCAGACCGACTCGGTTTCCTTCCCGCTGGGCGACTGACAGCCGCTGTCACCACAGCCCCCAGCTCGACAGGACGCCCCGCACAAGCCGGGTCTCTTCACAGACTCGCCCGCCCGCCCTCTCGCGCCCCGAATCCTCACGGCTGTCCCTCACCGCGTCCGCGGAGGCTGCGGCGGTGGAGACTGCTCCAGGAAGTGTCCGCCCGCCCGCCCGGCTGCCGGTAGGTCTGGCGGCGGCCGCTCCCCGCCCCCAGCCGGCTCACTCACCTCTTCCTCCGGCTCCTCCTCCTTCTCCCACAGCCGCCGCCGCGGCCACAACCCCCGGAAGCGTCACTTCCGCTCCAGCAGGCCCATCTCTTCCGCATTGCGCCGCGGTCGGGGGCGGAAGGGCCGCCCCTCGCGAGAAGGGGCGGGCGTTCGCGGAGCCCTGCCCACGCCCCACCGCCCACCTGCCGGGCCCGGGAGCCCTCCGACCGCCCCGGGAACACCTGCAGCGACTTTCGCTCCTCACGCGTCTTCCCCCCCGCGGCTGCGGGGAGGGTTCAGCCTCCCCGGCTCCCTCGCTTGGGCTCTTCGGAGGACGCCAGCCCTCCCTGTGGGACTCCGGGGAAGCACTCGGGGGGGGGGGCTGGTGGTTGGCATGTGCCCGAGCCCGGCGTCAGGACCACCCCCTGCCGCCTCCCCGGCCAGACGGGCTCAACCGGGCGTCGCCTGAAGAGCTACAGTCGTCCCCCTTTCGGGCCAACCGGGCGGTGCAGGGAGAGCTGTCCATGGTGTCTGGCACAGCAACGCCGTTTTTTATTCCAAGCTCCTGGGTGAGAATCTGGGAGAAATACTTGTGGCCTGCTTTGCAGCCATTCTGTGTTCTAGACCTCCCGAGAGCACTTTAGAAAACGATGCTCAGCTTATGTAGGGGAGAGAGTCACCAACCAGGTGCTCAATGCTGAATTAAACTAAACATAGCTGTCCCTGAATGACGAATAGTTTCCACCAACAGTGGAATCCAGCAACTGTATCAAACTCTCTCATCCCATCCTCATTTTCCAACACATCATGCCTAATCTAACTGCCTGTGCGTCCCATAGATCTGTAGTTCTGTCTCCATTTAAACATGAGAATGAAGTTGAAGCCATCAGGGTGGAAAGGAATTGGAAACTGAAAATGCCTGCACTGAGAAACTTCTTTCCACTTGCCTTTTCTTTTTCTTTACTTCTTCCTCTTTTTATTTTGTCAGCCAAAGCAGAATTTAAATTTGGTGTGTGTGCTGCACAAAATTATTTCCCCTTCAGGCCCTGTCATGTGACTTAACACTTTTCCATCCATTTTAGAGAAGCAGGACAACCCACCCTGGTTTCAGGACTCAAATACTTCAGAAAAAAATCCACACCCAGGCGCAAGCCGACCTGAGCTACATAGTGCGACCCTGCCTCAAAAAAACCAGGGCCGGGAGTTTGGCTCAGTGGCTTAAGCGCCTGCCCTGGCAGGCGCAAGGCTGTGAGTTCAATCCCCGGTGCCGCAAAAAAAAAAAAAAAAAAAAAAAAAAAAAAAAAAAAAAAAAATCCACACCCAAACCAAGGACACATTCAAAGGCACTTGGACTTAGTTCTGACAATTAGAAATTTCTCCTTTAGGGCCGGGGATTTAACTTAGTGGCTCAAGCACTTGCCTGGTAAGCGTGAGGTTCGATCCCCGGAACCCCTCCCCCACCAATCTCCTTTAGCATTCTTTAAAAAACTTATTCTTGGGCCGGGGGTTTAGCTGGGTGGCCTAAGCACCTGCCTAGCAGGTGCAAGGTTGTGAGTTCGATCGCCAGTACCAAAAAAAAAAAAAAAAAAAAAAAAAAAAAAAAAAAAAAAACCCCAAAAAAAAAACCAAAACAAAAAGTTATTCATTGTGGTTGCTCACAACTGCCTCAAAATTAATACTGAAATAATCAACTAGTCTGCAGTTACTCATTTTTTTCTTCCTAGAAAAGCGTATTCGAATTGAGAACTGCATGTGAGAATAGAATTTCTGAGAATGGATTTTTTTTTAAAGTAAAATGCTTCTACAGCCCTGATATGCATCAGGAAACAAACAAACAAACAAACAAAAAACATTAAAAAGGAATGGCTTTGGGAGAGATGTTATTGGATTGCATTGCATGGCAGCTACCTTTTTATGACAACTGAAATCACTGTGTCAGGTTGGAGTCTGAAACCAAGCCTGCTTACCCAAACCCTAGGTTCTACACTTGTTTCTCCGAGACTACCCCAAAAACTCCTCCTTCTTTAGGGTGGAAGTCACCAGGCTTTCTGGGAAGAAAATGTTTTGCCTATTCCTGGTTCTGGTTCCTTCTGATTTTGGACTGAGGTTGAATGAGGTCAACACTACTGGGTTGGGACTGCTTTCTTCAAAATGCAGAGTCAGAAGGACACAGCTCTTCCAAATCCTAAAATAATTTGAGTAATGAATTACACACACACCTATGGTTTCAAACACATAAAGGCAACTTTACTAATGGACTTCTATACATAATTTGTTTTCTTGCCCCTCTTTCCTGTTTATATATTACAATGTATGAAAATAGCTACAAATTGACACCAAACACCTAAGTGTCTTTAGGGTAGACTGACTTAAAATATGGGTTAAGGGGTATCTGCTAACTTCTTATTGAGATTTTAAGAGTATGCAGAGAGTATGCTACCTAGAGAATACATAAGGTTATGCTCTTGACCCTTGAAACTGAGAGGCCTGAAACAGGCTCAAAAATATCACTCCAAAAAATATTCACATCCTAATCCCTCAAGCCTGTGAATGGTAATTTAGGTAGAAATAGACTTTGAAGACATGATTAGGATCTTGAAGGTTATTCGCGATTACCCAGGTAGGCCCTAAATGCAATCACAAGTGTCCTAAAAAGAGAGCTGGGTATGGTGGCACACACTTGTAATCCCGACATTCAGGAAGCTGAGATGGGAGGATCACTGTAAGTTCAAAGCCAGCTTTAACTACACAGCAAGATCCTGTTGAGTCGGATGGGGGGGGGGGAGACAAGGGAAGGGATGGGGAGGGGAGAGGAGGGGAGGTAGGGAGGTGAGCAGACAAGCACACGGACATCAGACACACTCAGAGAAGGTAATGTGAAGACAGATGCAGACCTGAGCAGTGTAATCACAAACCAAGGAGTATCAGCAGCCACAAGAAGTTGGAAGAGGTGAGGAAGGATTTGAGGCTATAGCCTTTATATGGTCTCGCAAACATTTGATTTATAACTTCAGACCATGAGAAATAAATGTGTTGTTTTTAATCACCCACCTAATTTGTGGTAATTTGTTCTTACAAATGAGAATTTCCTTCAAATGAAATAAATGAATATTTTCTGGCTGAGATATGAAGATCACTTATATGCACAGTTCAATGCTAAATTCACCTTGCATAGAAGTCCTTGTGCAGTGCTCAAACCCATTTTTGAAACCTAAGTAGCCTAAAGGATTTCACAAAATAAAATCTCAGAGTTTACTATAAGAGTTCTTACAAACAGATATAGAGAGAGTAATCATCTAATGGGTTTGAAAGCACACAGTTTAAGACCCAAATACATAGGGATGTTTACAGAAGTTGAGAATTAATGTTGTGACTATAATTCTTTTTAGAGAACCATTAAGATCTAACAAAAAATTCATCCATAATAACTACGTAGGAATAAGCTGTGTTCCTGCAACAAAAATAAAATTGACAGAGCAAGTAGAGTGTATAACATTGGTCTACCCATAATTTGTCTTGATGAAGGGTGCACATGGAACCTGTTACTATATTGTCATTTGAAATGCAAAGTACAACAAAGGATATATTTAAAAATTAATTTAATGCTTGGCTAAAGCTTAATTACATATATAATTATCAAACAATAGTCCTTAATTTCCAAAAAGTTCCTCTTTTGAAAATCACAGAATCAGAAAGCATAAACTTTAAAACAAGTTCTCTGAATATTTACAATGTGGTACAAACATTATAGAAGACCATGGATATTAAATTGCCTGGGTGTGGCTAATCAGCAAGGCGTATTCTTTATTGCATATATAACTCACATATGTGGGATTTTTAAATATAATTATAGACTACTAAAACTCAAATGCATGTATTTGTAAGCTGGGCAGGTAATAAAGTCATGAATGAGACAGGACAGTCAGCCTAAACCATGCATTTAGGTTGTGGGCTTATTATTTTCAAAAATTAAACTTCTATGTTCAATCAGAGAGTATATTGCATATATTATTTAGATTTCCATTAAACCCAAAGTTGCCTGTAATGCTGATTCAAGGAATTAAGGTCAACATTCATTCAATGACTAAGTCCATAACTCAGCTCTCAATTTTAAGGCAGCACAGCTACAGTGATAGCAACGCTAACCAAAAGGGGATGAACATTTATTTAGTCACTTGCCAGCCCTTTTGTTGCAACAGTATAGTAATTTCCCTAAGAAAATTTGTTACTGGATAATTTTCTGTTGTTAAAAGGCTTCCTCTGTAGAAAAACACCACAAATCTCCAGTGTGAAAGTCCATGGTGGTATAAATATATATATGCATAATTACACAATTTACACTGCACACAGCGTTTAGAGGACAGTTAACTAAGAGTTAATCTGAATGATCATACAAAATACATCTGTAAACAAAGTATGACAGGCAGTAAGGAAAACATTCAGACTCCTAGAAATAATCTCAATTCCTTTCATTCTGAAGAAATTGCATTTAAGGACACAGAATTGAATATGGGTGGGGCTTTTTTGTATTAAAACAAGAATCAGTATTTTACAGTTTAAGAAACTTTACATATATACAAATATATATACTAGGAATGGTATTAAAGCAAATAGGCTTTCAGTCTCATGTATCTATTTTCCTTCAATCAAAGACTTAAATTCTTTCACATTGTGATCACTTGCAACAGACATAGCATGATCCAAAGCTCGAACACTGGCAAGAAGTTTCACTATCTGTTTTATGTTTTCCCTAAAAGAAAAATAAAGAAAAAAAGAAAATGTACCATCATTTCATTAATACCTTTAAGGGAAATTTTTTTCTTTATGACCATTTTATAGATTCTGCAATCAATTTTCCCAAGCTTACACTTTTAAATATGGAAAATAAAGATACACAAGCTATAAAGTTTTTTGATTATTTATCCACATAAAATAAAATCTGTGTATACATAAATGACTAGCACAGAGGTGGAGGACCATCCCCCACTTTGACGCATTAGGCATCAAACCTAGGGGCACTCTACCACTAGCTACATCTCTAGTCCTTTTTATTATTATTTTTTATTTGGAAAGAGAATCTTGCTAAATTTCCCAGGCTGGCCTCAAATTTGTAATCCCCTTGCCTCAAACTCCTGAAGAGCTGGAATTACAGGGATGCACCACCATGGGGTATCAGTATTAAGAACAAAAACTTGATCAGATCAATGATTTCCAGCAACATCTAGACAGAAAAGAAAGCAACCCGTCTCTCATCTCCTTCAGAACCCTGTCTCCCATTCTTTCCAAAACCAAAGGCCCAGCTCTTTTAGAGTATGCCTGGGATTCAAAACCTACTTGTTATCACTAAAATCAAGATGCTACCTAATTTCCATCCCTCTGAAATTCACTGAATAAAACCTAACTCGCTTTCCTTATCCAGCTATACATCACTTTATCTTATAAAGTAACCCTTACATTTTAGCAATATGAGAATTACCCAGAGGTTCTTTAAAACACAAACCACCCAGGCACACCCCAGAGTTCCAATGTGCCAGGTGGAGCCTTGGATTCTGCATGCCTTACAATCCCCCAGGCAGGTCTGGTGTTGCTGGCCCAGGAAGCACACTCAAAGAATGACTGTTCCCAACATTTGGTCTAAATCACTCATGAGAAACAGCACAAGGCATGATGTCTCATCTCTACAAAACTACAATACTAAGCATCAAGCACCTTTTAGAGAAAGATAATCTGTCCAAATTTGTAACCCACATAGCAACTCTTGATAAAAATTATGCATAAGTTGTTTCTCAAAACTCGTGAGTGATGAGCTTCAGCTATGATATGAACAAAGCAAAACACAAGGTGGAGCATGAAGAATTCCTGGGATATAACTTTCAAAATACACTGGGTTTAAATAACCATCTTTTCCTTGGTTTATATCCAGATAATGAATCTCAAAGGACCATACTTCATAACCATTTCTTTAAGAGCCTGCAACCTTCCTAATTCTTCACTGAATAGACACAGTGATCTCAGTGCTTGTCCTTATCAGAAATCTTTTCTAAGTAACTTTTATAACCATAACATTGAAAAAGAAGAAAAACTGCAAAAATAAAAAATGATGTCTACTTTGGTAGGTTTACAACACAGATTGTTTAAAATGATTCAATTTAAAGAATTCTAAGCCCAGCATGGTGGTACACATCTGTAATGCCAGCACTCAGGAGGCTGATGCAGAAGGATTGCCACAAGTTTAAGGTCAGCCTGGACTATACAGTGAGTTCCAGGCCAGCCTGAACTACACAGCAAGACCTTACACAGTCAGACATGGTGGCACACAACTGTAATCCCAGCACTCGGAAGGCTGAGGCACAAGGATTGTTGCAAGTTCAAGACTAGCCTGGGCTGCAAAGTGAGCTCAAGACTAGCCTGAACTGCATAGGGAAACCCTGTCTCAAAAGACAAAAAACAAAACAAAACAAAACAAAAAAGCCCTTACCACAAAACAAAAAACCTTTTTAGTAACACTAAATCTGAAAATTAACTAAAGAAATTCTAGACTACCACGTCAATAAGTCCAAAAACATTACCTTGCATTTCTTTTTTCCACATCAGAGCATCCAATACTATTCCTGTAAATTGTATCTGCTAAGTGTACCAGGTATCGGCAAAAGTTTTCTAACTGAGAAATAGTTCTTTCTCCTTTCAGATTCATGAACCATTGTTTGGGGAAACAATTAATTACCTACATGGAAGAAAGACACAAAATAAAATAGTTAAAACAGAATAAATAAAAATATCTAAAAAGCTGAGTCTAAATAGTAAGTGTAACATATGTAATTAGAAGATGTGCTATTGGACTACGGTAATAAATTACTGAGGGAATTTTTTTAAAACCTGACTTCTTACATTAACTATACCAACATAACTGTTTTTTTCGTAACAACCAGTGGGTCAGGTACTCAAAGTAAGATAAAGGGCATAAAATCAATAACCAATTGTTTTATTTTCCAGTCTTCCAGGATGCCTAACTGAACTGAGTAAACCTGTTATAAGGTTACAGTAGTCAACTTTGAGGGATTTCCACTGAGGAAATCTGAGAAAATTTCTATCAAAGATGCAGAATTTGAATCTAATCATTAAAGAGTATCAGACAAACTAAAATTGAAAGACAAAACAACCAGCCTATCATCTTCATAAATGTTAAGATTATGAAGACCAAGGAAAGACTAAAGAACTCTTTTAGATTAAAGGAGACTAAACAGACATGCCAATTAAATGCAGCACATAGTTTGCGCATTTATTTTGCCAATGAATAACATAAATGACAACATGCACATAGGAAGGGGTTCCTAAGGATTATGTAACAGAAATATATTGTTAGTTTCCTAATGCTAATAGTTATAATTGTGTAAACTAATGTCTGTATTTGGAGGAAAAATACACGAATGGATTTCAGAGTAGTGTATTGCTAATATATTTACAAATTTTTATTCATTTCTTAATTGTTTCAAATATGTTATTTATAGAATAACAAATTGTGCAACTGATGGAAAACATGAGTTACATATGGAAAATAAGACAACTGAAATGAAAGAAAAAAGCAGTTAGTAACACTCAAAGTAGCATACATTCAATGGTGAGAATATTATCCCAAAATTTAAACTTTTACTAACACCTACCAAAACACTAAGGATGGGGACAGACAGACAAATATACTCATGATTTATATAAAAAATGATATGGGGGTTAGGAACAATCTGGATAGGGAAACTATCAACCTTACACCAAGTCTAATAACCAAAGGAGATTTCATAAAAATCTCATATCCTTTGAAGAAAATTTATTTTACCTTATATACTTTGAAAACTACAATATATGTTATTCAACTTACATTTTGGGCTTTTTTGATGCTGTCATCTCCATATTCTGAATTTTGAAAAGCCATCAGAATGTATCTATTTAATAAACCATCTATTGATAACTCCTGCAGAGTTTTATTTGAGAAAATACCATACCATTGAAGAAAATTTCCTAATAGCTAGGAAGAAAAAAAAAAGCAGTGTCAAGCAATTAAGAACAAATCTGTTACCTAGAGTAAAAGACCATATAATATACAGTGAACAATGCCTTGCCAAAATATTAATAAGAACTTTTAAAGTACCAAATATTTCCTAGAATGATAGAAAATTTGAATGTCAAATTCCAATTAGGTAAAATTTAAATAGCCAATGTAGCTAGTGGTTACATCGGCTGTATATATGCAGAACATTTCCATTACTGCAGACAGCATTATTTAGCAATGCTCCAAGTGTCTTCCACTTGAAATTACAGAGATGGTAATCCTACAGACCCCTAGAAAGATGGGAGATTCTTTTTCTCACTGTAAGACTGTCTAGCTACAAATCTCACAAATGTGGACTGAGTTATATCCCATGGAAGTCTCAGATTAGTCCTGTTCAACATATAAGATGAAAACCATTATCATAAATACATATAAAATTAAAATGGAAGCTCTATCCCATCTCACCATAAAAATTTCTAGTTTCTCAGCTACTTCCCAACTCAGTAAGTGGCAACATTCAACCAACTCCTCAGACAGAAAGCCTGGATGCCATCCCTGGCCTCTGCCTCAAGTTATGTGAAGCCACCTCCATGCACTCTGCCCCTTTTCTCTAGCTCCCCCCATTGCTCAACCCCCGACCCAACCCACTATCCTCCTTTCCAGCACCCTGCAGTTACTCCGGTGATTATGAGCATGAGTTCTGGAGCAGCTTTTCTCAAACAAGAGTTCTATAGAAGAAATCTACAGAAATGATTTGAGCGACTACTCAATTTTGCCCATTCTAGATGCATAGGAAAGAACAGAATTATACAAACTTCAGGGCTTAGGGCATTAGGTATTAACTATTTCACACAACTCCAGCTCAGAAGAGCTGCTTAAAAGGGAGACTAGCTTGGGCTACATTCTCATCTCTACTGTCATGAAGGGAAGGACCCTCAACAGGTTTTTT